>JAKSZP010002806.1:0-155559 GCA_022478985.1 Massospora cicadina | reverse complement strand
TTGTAGTTCGTTGCTGTTGTAAGTTCCATAATTGGTTTTTTGCTGAGTAGTGGTTTATTTTTTGGTTGATTCGATAGGCTCAATAGTTTCAGGTAAGTGATTGATGGTTTAGTTAATTTGGCAGGCTTTATTGATTTTAGCTAAGTGGTTGGAGGTTTGAATTTTTAATAGGTTTAATGGTTTCTGAACTTATTGATAGCTATCTACCAATATAAAAACTAAAATAATTTAGAATTTGATTGATTTGATATATTTATTTTCCTTGGCCGAGTGGGTTGATGGTTTTTGGTCGAATCGACAGGATACAATTTAGCTTTGGGGGTGATTAGTTATTGGTTGATTTGATAAGTTCAGTTAGTTTTAGCTGAGTGGTTAATGGTTTTGGTTGCTTCAATTGAGCAATTAGATTTGGCTGAGTAGGTATTGCTTAACTATATATAAAATCTAAATTAATTAATTCGAATCACCTGAAATTCTATAGAAATCGTAGCGAAGCACGGGTAACTCCGCTAGTACTTATAAGCCAGCTTAATTTCTGATGGTTCCCTACCTTAACCAAAATAAATAAATTTAGGCTGATTGCTCAGCTTATAAAGGCCTCCAAATATTAATTACCATTGTATAAACTCATTAACTATATTACTTCTACCAGAGTATGAGGAGTAATTAGACTTTACAAATGCAACAGTCATGCATATACTAGTAAGGGTAATTCTATATTCTCATCTCAACTATAGTAGAAAGAGTATAGCTAAGTGACCAAATTTAAACTTGGTCTGGTCTGATTTATAGATTTCAGTACCCCACCATCAGCTTGTGGTTACAGAAGCTCACAAAAGCTTCCGGCAAATTTTTTTGATTTGGAGGGAGTATATAGTCAAAATGACTTGTACATAAATTACTTGTGGGAGTTAGTTGCCATCCTTTTAACTATAAGTTGCATAATTTATTTATTAATGTCAGTATGGAGTTTTATTAAGTAGACATTATTTTAAGGGTGGCCCATCTTTCGAACGCTTTACCAGTAAACTTGTAGGGCCCAATTCTATTACAACCGTCACTTGCATTAAATTTAGGTGGGGTTTCTAAAATTCACCATATTTTAATAATACGTGGTTTAATGACTGAAACCTTTTTACGCCAAACATTTTTTTAATAGATTCTCTTTTATTTTAGTACTGTTTTAAACTAAAGCCTAAGGTTACTATTCTAAGCATGTCAAATTTGGAACCAAGCGATTCGGTATGTAGCCTTTTTTAGTATTTGTAGATTAAGCTTACAAACGATTCTGTACATGCTTCTTTTATCTTGTTCACAGCCTTGGTTTGTTTGGTCTTTGGCCATCACTCTCATGTTCTCTCTTATCAAACGTTATTCAAACCCCCTGTTGATACCTTTTATGAAGAATGTTTTTGTTTTAAGTGAACCATCGTTCATACTTTATAGATATTGGTTGTTGAATGCTATATGTTTTTTTTTTTTTTTAAGGGCTACAATCTATTCTATGAAACCTTGCTAAACCCATATTTTTTTATCCCTAGTTGAAAAATTTCTTATCGCTTTTTATAAAGATTTAAAGCAGCTTCATTTTGTATCAACCCACTTGGCCTTTTTAAACTAAACTAAGCAGATCGGAAATATGGAAATATACGAGTCTCCAGATGTGAGGTTAGCTGACACCGATGAGGTACTGAGGGGTTCAAGGCCTATCGGTGGCAAACAAAAGCACCCTATCTAAAAACTAATTTCTCAAGGCAATGCCTTTTAACGATGAGGTCAAAGAGGAGCCCGAGAAACCTTCAAGCGATCCAGGTATGCGTAAATTTATCAACTTTGGAACACATTTTTTATAAGTGCTGCCTATTATCAGGACATTACGCACTTAATTTTAAATTTAATGCTTTTATATTAAGGCTCGAGCGGTGACATTGATCGGGAATTGCGCATTATCCTAAAAAAGCTTGACGATCAGTATGATGTTTCTGCTGAGGAGCATCAGATGAACTTCGTTGCGCGCGGGGAAATTAGCGAAACTCCACAGCAAAAACTCGTCCGGCTCAAACATGAAGCTGACGCACTTCAACATCGCCTCTCCCAAGTAATACAAAATATTATACTTTGTGATAGTTAAGCTTGCTGACATAATATCGCAAGTCACCTGAAGCAGATCATGTTCTTGACAGCGATGTTTCGTTGCTTGATGCCTTGAGTGGGGTTCAACAGAAACTAGCCAAGCTCGACAAAGCGTTGGGAGGGATTTCGAACAACCCACAAACCGAGGCGGGTGCAAAGCTGTTATCCAAGCTTGGGCATGCGCAAGCTCTCCTCGAGAACGTAGACCACTCGGAATTTGTGGCACGGCTTCCAGAACTTGTGTATAAAAATGTTTGCGTTTCAGGCAACACTCATTAAGGCATTGTTTAAGGAAGTGTCGCACGCCTTTGAACTCGAGACGAGGATCAAGAGCTTGGAGCAGCTGTTGGGGTCCGAAATGTCCCGCCCTGCGGATGTTGTAATTAAGTGGAAGCTGAATTAATGTTAAAACTTAGCCCGAATTCAAAAACTTTGGCGGCAACCTGGCTCGAGTGCACGAGTTGATGCGTCTTTGGCTGACCCCAACCAGTTGGACTACGTCCTCCAGAGGGTAAAACTTGTCAACGCCGAGTTGGAACATTTGTGCGAGATCCAGGAGGGCCTCGCATCGGAAGGCCAGCTCCTTTATTACGACGAAGAGCCCGAGCTTAATAAACAGGTGTCGATTATTAATGGGTTGAAGGTTGTTAATCAAACTTTAAGGTTGACCAGCTTATGGAGTTGTTTGATCGCCTTGAACCCTTGGTTCAACAAGCTCCAATGCTGACCTCCCGCCTTAAGACCATGGGCAGTTTCCATAACGAGGCCTTGGACATGGTTTTGATTTTAGGGAAGCTTGACGGGCTTGTCAAGGCAGCAGAGGACGACGCCAACTCAGCCTTAGATAAATGTCGGAGGGTAAACCTTTTAACTTATTTGGTAGTAATTATTATCAAGGCTAATGAATCTTTGACTGCGAACATGGATTCAATTGCTCAGAATACAAAGCATGTTGAGGATCGGCTCACTTCTCTCGCTGCTCGCCTTGAAAAGCTCAAAGCTAGTGCTTGATGTATTAGGGCCTGTACAATGAGTTTTGAACCTTTTCCTTATCTCTGCGTTGTATTTGGTTGCGATGGATTTTGTTTAACGGGTTTGTATTAAAGTCTTTTTGCTAGCGGTCACTAGGGATGAGTGAAAGTTCTATTAAGGATTAATTGTTTATATCACCTTTAACCAACATTCATTTACGTCGTAAGTTGCTAACATACCGATTTTATAAAAGCTTCACCGATGGGCATTAAGTTTAATGTTGCTAATGAGCGATACTCCTAGCTAGTCTACTTAAAGCTGTTTGTACATTGCAAACAATGCAGCTCATTATCGTCACTTTTTTAAAATGTTTTGGTCCAAGACAGAATTCTAGTCAAGTAATAAGCCATGCTTATAGCCTTAAACTCAGATTAGAATCAAATAAACCCACAGTGGAATTTTATTTAATTTGAAATATTATACCTATAGGTTCTTATTTGCAATCAGTTAAACCTTAGGGTTTTGGATTCGTATATGAGATTTGGTTTATTACTTATCTCCCTTTTAAATATTTGTAGAAGTAAAATCATCTCGAACAGTTCAAAATCTTTCGCCTGCGGAATCGACGTTAGAGCGACCTTCAAACCTAAAAAACATCGAGCCAAGTTTCACATTGTACGCGTGGCCATAATTTTTATTTAATTAGATTTAAGATGCTCCTTAAACTCTGATAGTCTGAGCGTTGAACTTAGAAATTTGTCTACCGTTCTAAAGTTACCAGAGGTAACTTTCTCTTACATATCTTCCCCACCCTTTCAATTCAGGCTAGGGTATTGCGGGTTACTACATCGTTGTCATTAAAAGGGTAGTATGGGACACGGTCAGTTAGAGTTTTGGTGTGACCAGATAACCTAAGGTTATGACATAATAAGTATGGCAGCTCTATTGGAGCTGTAATATTTAGTCGCTTGTTTGGTTTCTTTATTGCTATAAGTGATAACTAATCACCTTAAATTAAATCTTGGTTTACTATTATAAACCCAGTCACTTTGAGAGACGTCGCTACTGATAAGCGGGGCTTGAAAGATTTGATCTTATCTCAGGGCTTTGATTTTTGTATAAATTACGCTTGAACCTGCCTCAAACTTTCTTATGGTAATGATACTTTATCGGATGGTCATATATCATACTGTTAAAAAGAAGTTAAAAAACGGCATGATCATAATTAAATCCCAATGATTCATGTAAACTATGTTTGAGATGTTGCCGTTATAATAGCCTAAGAAGGTTAGATTCTATACTAGCTTACGGCTCTTGAATATTTTATGGTTCCTTTAACTTGATATTAGCCAATTTGATAGATCGCGGCTTGTAAAAGGTTTACTCTATTGACCAATTATCTGTAGGCTACTATACTAAGTTAATCTAGGTTGATAGCTGAAACTGACATGAGGTACCTACCTTTGTATAGATTTCAGCCTATCTGAACTATATCTTCAGGGTATAGAAAGGTGCTGTATGCAATACTTTCTCTATCAGATCCTCTGTCTTCAACCTTCAATAAAATCTCCTGTTCATCCAAAAATCATTAATTTCAACATATAACAATAGCTAAATGAATTAGCTATTTCAAGCTATTAAGCTATTAAATGAAGCAGTTACCTAGAATTATGAGGTATTTGCGTTGTAGCATTATCAGGATCTTAAAGTAAATTGATAAAGATCAAAATGCCCAATTTTTTACCACCAATTCAGTTATAATTCATTCTAATAAGCTGTATAAACCCCAGCCATGAACTTTAAGTTGTATCAGGCTGTACACCCTTTGTCAGATGAAAAGGGGTCCACCCTAGGGCCCACTCATTAAAAAGTATAGAGGACTTGCAAAATACCCTGATGGACGCTGGGTAGCTGATGCCCAGCCACCCCACCTTAAGGCTCACCTGGAAGATTGAGGATCTCAACAAAAGATCACCCTAAATTAATCAAATCCTACCAAAAAATGAGTAAACCTGAGATGAGATTCTGGCTGCCCTGGAAAGAGAAAGACAGCAGGAATACAGGAATGCAAACATAGCTTCTGGTGAAAAGTTCAACTCCCATCCAAACATCTCCATCTACCCCATATTGGGCATAAAGCTATAATCATAAAGCTATCAGATGAGGATTCTCTAGATAAATGGCTACCCAAACAAATTACAAAAAATTGTAGGCCACTGAGTCAGATTCTAAAGGTTAAAAACCCCTTTGAGGGCTCAAGGAGCAGAATGTCATAGAGATTGCTAATATAATCAAGATGCGCTGACACTCAGGGTGAGTTACTACCCAGAGTCACAGCCAGAATACCACCATACAGCCATCCATAAGCTTGATGTAACGTGAACACAAAGAATACCAACACCTACCAATTAATGCCAAAATTGGACCAAAAGCTGGAAATCAGTATCACAAATTTTCAATTTAATTGAAAAATCAGAGGATTTATTGTATAAAACTAAAGGAAAAAGAAAGAAAATGGATTGACAACATTCCCCAAAAGATACCGCTGCCTTATAAGCTCACTATGTGGAAAATAGGGAAAATGTGCATCAACATCTGAAAATATCTTTACAATTGAAAGTGGCGGATTTAAACACTAAGTTGCTACCAATGTTAATTTGGATTTTTTCTGATCAGTTGTATTGGTATCAATTTTTTACCAAGGTTCTTTTGTGGCGCAATTCTTCCTAGTGAGCCAGTGACAATTTGTGCAACAGCTGACAGGGCACACCTAAGGCCATGACAGGTAAGGACAATACCATTTAGAATCAAATGAGTTTGCATGCCTAAACATGCTGGGGTCAGGCTCATCTTTACTGATGGTGAGGATGGAAGTTGTGGTGATTTTGAGTCTAAGGTTAATTCAAACAATTTAATACCATTCAATATTGACTTACCCTTACTAATGGGAGTCAAAATAGGGGAAGTTTTTTGGAGAGGCAGGGTGCTGCAATTAACCTGCTGGCGATGGCCAAAAGCCATCACCACCTCCTGACACTCCCCTTGATCTTATCCACTAACTCCTTGGTGGTGAGAAGAGAGGCAATGGCCCAACCTTCAGGGGTAGGCTGTCACCCACCTCTCATCAACAACATGATCTAGACACCCTGGTTGGTGAGAGGGTGAGCAACCTTTTTGGCCCCCTTCTTGGATCTGAAGAGATGTTCCTCCCTGTTGAGAAGTGGGGTGCTTTCAAAAACTTACACAGAAGGTCCCAAAGGGAATCTCACCTGCTATACTTCAAATATATTTATATATTTTAAGCTTGCCCTTTTACTGTTTACCAGACTATACTTTTCACTATTCCTATCACTAGTACTTTAGCTGTTTCATCAACAAACTTCATTGATATATACTAAAAATACCCCAACTAGTTGTTTTCAAAAACACTAGTTTAGCTACTTAATCCTACTGGCAATTTACAAACACAAGGTCCTACCAGTAGTAGAGAGTTGATTATTATAATTTTACATAATAAAAACTAATTTTAATCTATCATGTTCTAAATACCCAGTCTACTAGAATATAACCTTATAATCTTTAAGATAGGATATATATCACCCACAATAGCTAACTCAGGTGGCCATGATATTGGTGTTGCATTTTTGGTATAGAAGATGCTCACTGGTGCTTGTTACCTTAAATTCAACAATATAGTTTAGGGGTTCTGCTCTCACTACTTAATAAAAGTTAATAAAATACTAATACTAAAAAGGTATTTTTTAACTGACTTTGAAAAAAAGAAGGAGGTTATCAATTTGACCTGTATGTATGTATGTTTTTTGGATGTTTTTTCACACATAACTCTGAAAATACTGGACCAATTTGGATGATCATCTTCTCCAAAAATTGAGGATGCTCCAACTTAGGTCCCATTTTACTTTTGTAAGTATTGGGCAAGTATATGCCCATTAATTTAGTAAATATATCAAAAGGGGATTGGAAGCAATGGGTACTTGTGGGATTAATACAACACCGGATAATCTTTTTTTATGGTATTGGTGAAGCAATAGCTTCATTGCACATTTGATATATCCTATGGCTGGGGGTATGTTCAAAATTCAGTCAGTATGAGCTCATAGTGGGATGAGCTTAAATCGTTATAGATGGCTATTGGGTTTGCTTAATTTGTCCAATAAACTCATCTAAATTTAATAAAAATGAATTATCTTAGATAGCAATCAATAAATTTACATAGATTGACTAATAAAAGCAACCAAATCTAATAAAATGTTTCACTGTAGATGGTGATCAGTAAATTCAGCATATGTTGACCAATAAAATATCTAATTTTATAAAATGAAGTATTGTAGATGGTGATCAGTAAATTTAGTATAAGTCAACTAATAAAATCAACTAAATTTAGTTAAATGAGTTATTAGTATATTTGTTTATATGATATTATATATAAAATATATACATTGAGTTTTATTTTTAGAGAAATAGTAAGGCATCAAAAAGAATATATAGAGATAGTAATATTTAATATAAGTGCTTTTATTTCTCGTAACAATCACTTTATTTACTATGATTTGATTTGAACAGCAAATTTGGATAATTACACACAGGAAAGATGGGTGACTTTAATAACAAAAATAATACAACATGGGTGAGCGTCGCAGCAAGTGGTGCGCTTAATGGTGCAACTAAGGGCAAGAAATGCCCTGGAGGGGGACCAGGAACCCAAGCCATAAAAAAATTGCAAACTCAGATACCGTCTGGGTTTATGGTATTTACTGTAAAGCATGCGCAATACATGTACATTCAATTCAACCAACCTTTGTCAAAGGTGGAACATGGGATCAGACTCTTCCTTGGGGATGAGTCACTGACCCTGTGGGAGAAAACATGTGAGGCACAGCCCTCACTTTTCCCTCATGCAGTGTACGTAGCCACCAACAACATGGGCCATGGCTGGATCAATATTGGTTTCAAAACAGCCAATGAAGCTGATGCCACAGCAAAAATCTTTGTGGAAATTGCCCTCCCTGAGGGCAAAAAAATTGTGTGCACTGCGCGCACCAGATGGAACAAAGTGAAACCTTTGTTCATCTCCTTTGACTCACTCCCCACCAACTTTCTCATAAGGTAATCAAGGAGGAGCTCTGCAAAGGTCTTGTGGCCTACGGAGAAATCCAACAACTCAAAATTACAGCGATTTTGCTTAATGCCCAACCTGTGCATGGGCAAAGCTATCGCTGTAATCAACCCCTTCCCAGAAGTGGAAGAGGATTTATCCAGAATTCCCCATGCAGCAGAATTTCACTTTGCAGATGGGGATCAGTCAGCTGCATTCCAAGTTACACCGGAACATGCACCACCCATTTGCAACCACTGTGGCTCACTGGGCCACAAGGAACATGCATGCCCTGTAAAAGAGGGCTTAATAAAAATGATTTTTGTGAAGAAGCTATGGATGAAGATAATGAAAACTTCACCAAAATGACTGATGGCCACCACCCATTTCGCTGGGGTGAAGATGGACTATACTCCATTGTGGACCCAGTTACAAGTAAACAGCATAAAGCAGCACAAAAAGCCTGCAAGAGAGCAGTGGCTGAAGCGGCGGCACACATGGAATCCGCCATTAACCATGGACAAATTCAGGAGGATATTTGGATATTCACCAAACCAACCAATCAGAACAATATGACCAGGTCAAAAATTTTCACAGTAATCTAGACTGAGCCACAAAGCGTCATCAGTCATGCACATACTGAGGAACAATGCAACCGCAATTTGGGTGAAAATGTGGTGCACAATGCAACAAAGTTGAACTTCAAAAATATAAAAACCAATCAACAACCCACATTAAATCAACATGAGACCTGTGCAGAAAAAGTTGATGCAAATGCAAAAAATTGCAATTCCCTTGAATCATTGGGTCAGATCAAGGGAACCAACAATGGCAGTGAAAGAGTTGGAGTACAGATGTGGAGCATGGCCAAAATGAGCCGCGGTGGGATAGGACCAGAGGGTCCTCCCAACCACTCCTGAGGCGCTGCAGGCACCTCAGTGTCAATAGGGACATTAAACATTGCGGGAGCCAGGGCTCATACGTCCCAAGCCAAAAAGCTGGCATTCCTGTGAAAACCTCTTGTAGACATCTTGGCCATCCAAGAAACTCACTGCCTACAAGGGGAAGCAGAATCCTGGTCAATCAGGGTCGCACCATCACAATCAGTATGGACGTCTCACTGTGGGGTGATAGTCCAAAACAACAAAAAATTTAAAATTACAAATTCATCATCACACTTGCATGGTTGAGTCCTGGTAGCAACAATCACATGCCAAGATGAAATAATTTTGTTAGCATGTATCTATGCACCGTGCACTGCAACTGAGAGAAAATTTTTTTGAAAAAATTTCTACTCTTACCCTCCCACCAGATATCATCATGTTAGGCGATTTCAACTGCTGGGATAACCCCAATACAGATTGATGGCCTAATCCCAGGGGATACCCACCTGGACACATTGAATATTGCACAATGAAGGCATCTCTTGGCTTACAGGATGCTCTTCCTCCCAATTCACCAATCCTTCCCCACATGACAAGACCTAACATACGTGAGGGACTGCTCATATTGATGAGTCATATTGACCACATCCTCATCCCACAATCCCACCACTCAAGAATCTCCAAATTTACAACAAAAAAGATCAATTTTTATGATCATCAATTAGTTACAGTGCAGTTAATGCCAACTCAATCCCACACACAGGTGTCGCCTTGGAGAAAGCTTTACCCAGAAAATATAAAATTGCCCGAGATATCTGACTGGGTTGAAAACAAGGCTACAAACCCAGAATTCACAGCCCCATTCACTTCAGATCCCATCAAAACATGGGAAAATTTCAAGAAAGATTTAATCAACAAAACCTGACATATTGCATCATGCAAGTACACCGCGGACACAGCCACAATCAAGCGTACCTTGGCAGAACTAGACCACCTGGAAATAAATACTCCAAGATCTGGCTATAGCCCTAATTGGGGATGCAAATGGGCAGAAATTTTAGCCCAACTTAATAATCTCATCTTCAAACACCAACACAGAATCAAAGTATCAAACAAAGGTAAGTTCATAAAAGATGTCAAAACCTGTTCAACAAAATTTTTGACAATTCCACTCCCGTGGAAACCAGCCCACATGCACACAGGTCTGCAATACCAACGGCACCATGGCAACTGACCCTGAGGAGGTCAAGGTGGAAGTACACTGCTATTACACCAAATTATATTGTGATATGCCAACAGATCCACAAAAAATTAAAGAATTTATTCAAACTGCCAAGATGCAAAGTACACCACCAAATTACAATATACTATCCCTTATTACATGGGAGGAGCTTTTGGAAACAATTCGCGGTGCACCATGTAGGAAATGCCCAGGGCCTGATGGGATACCCTACTAATTTTACAAAAAATATTTTCAACAAATCGCCCCCCCTCTGATTGGCGTCAATGAACCAGAGTTTGTTGGAAACACGCCTATTACCAGGAGGCCATGAATCCTACGTTATAACCTTGTATAAAAAGGGTGACAAGTTGGACCTGGCCAACTGGCGCCCAATTGCACTCTCCAACACTGACACAAAAATTACAACAAAAATCTAGCAGCTAGATTAGGCGCAAATGCATCTGACGTCCTATCACCCAACCAGTTTGGGTTTATACCAGGGCGTTCAATCTGGAACAACATACACCCTGTTGCAAACATTTGCCAATCCAAAGCAACTGGTGCCCTGGTCTTCTTGGATCAGAAAAAGGCGTATGACCGTGTTAGCTGGCCATACCTAAAAGAATGTCTACATGCCTTCAAACTCCCACCAAGATTCATAAAATGGGCGATGCTCCTAACAGAATCTGCAACCATGGCTGTATGCGGCCCTGGATTCCTAACAAACAATATCAAACCACACAGAGGGCTCAAACAAGGGGATCCCCTCAGCCCACTGCTATACAATTTCAGCTTTGACCCACTCCTCTGAGTAACTGACTCACATCTCATGGGGATAACCGCACAAGGACAACCAACAGTCAAGATACTGGCCTTTGCAGATGACTGCGTAGCAGGTATAGCAAACAATGAAGATGCCCAACAGCTGGAACACACTCTAGAGGATACTCCAAGGTGAGAAATGCATTGTTTAACAAAAGGAAGACAGAAATCATCCTCTTAGGCAAATACACAAACAATTGGGCCACAACATCAGAACCTCACACTAACACTCGAAGAAAAAACCCAATTATTTTACCCTTTGCAACACCTCCCACCACCACTCCTGTCCAACACCTTGGAATCTGGCTAGAATCAGGGGGTATGCTAATGAGACAATGGAAAGTAACCTGTTACAACGGGTATCCAAACGCGTCGCCTCCCTCAAGGGAAGAACCCCAGGACTAACAGGACGAGTTACAGTTGCTAACTCGCTCATCCTCCCAATACTGTGGTACCAGGCCCACGCGATAGCCTTCTCACCTACCTTTATAACCTCAATTCGCGCGCTTATCCAGGGCTGGCTGTGGCCTGGCTCTCACCCTCCTATACAGATGGAAACACTATTTGGCCCACGCTCAAGCGGAGGCATGAGACTAATAGATTTTGAGAGCCATGCCAAGCACATCCTAGGTACCTGGATAAAGGAAATTCTTGCTCCAGACCTCCCAAAACAACATTGGTCCAGAGCAGCAAGGACTAACTTTGCACAGGCGCTCAAATTAACCAACCCACATAGTCCACCCAGACTACTTTCATACCTTGCCAAGCACCCTACTGCAACAGGTCCGCATGGAACCTCCCCTCATTTCAAACATATCCTCCAAACTATCTGCCATATGGGATGGACCATAGAGAACATGGGTACTATACAGGGAAGGGGACGACCCAGCCCCCAATTCAAATTAAGAAACCCAAAAAAACCACCCTCAGAGGGATATGCTCGCAACAACCCCAAGCATAGCTAGGATAGAATACCTAGATATGCTGGACATTCCCTATGATTTAACCACACAGAAAGCAATGTGGAAAATGACACACCACCCACTCCTACAACCAAGGATAAGAGCAAACGCCTGGCGCTGTTTGAGAAGGACCTATAGGATGGCGGACCGCTCCAACTCCCTCCACAAAACATGTGCAGTATGTGGAGGGGAGGGATCCCTACATCACCGCCTAGAAACATGCCCCCCAACCAAAGCTATATGGCAGGAAGTTGCACGCCTGCTCAAGATTCAAAGCGAACAGGAATTCTCAATATCAAAGAATATCTTCGCGCTCCAGATCGAGTCACCAATCCCATCTACCCTCCACTCCCTAATAATACCCATTGCAATGTGGACAATACACAAAATTGAATTAGATGCGTTCAAGGGCACGGTCCCAACCATTCATGGGATTATTGACAGATTCCATGTCCACTTACTAGAGCACTTCCAAGACTGGCTCTATGGATATATGAGACCAAGACAAAAAGTGCTCATAGAATCATAATTCCCACTCTAGTTCCTCCACACAGACCCTTTCCTTCACACCTGCTCCATAGCAGGGGAAACCCCCTCAGAGTAGTGCACCAAACCCCCCATACCTGGCAGTCCCGCTGGCAACAGGGGTAACTTGAGTACCCTGGGGTGCCCAATTTTTATATTTCTTAGTTATTCTCTTAGTTTCACATATATTCAGTAATGTCTGTCCCCTGGCCAGCTTACCTCAGTTAAATAAAAGATGGTAAGCGACAAGTGGGTCTAGCGTACAATTAAGGGGATATCATGATGCTCATAACATCCCTATCAAGCAGCCATGCAAAAAACTGGAACCAGAGAGGATAGGCCCTTACCGCGTGGTTAGAAAAGTGGGCCACGCCTCATAACAGTTAAATCTTCCCTTATCATTTTAAATTTTTTCTGTATTTCATGAGAGCTTATTGAAGTTGTTTGAGGGCCCTTTACCAGAGACTCCTGAGGCTTATCTCGTGGATGGGGTGCTAGAGTGGGAGGTTGAGAAAAATAGTAGCCTCCCACAGAGTAAAAAGAAGACTTGAGTACCTGGTATCCTGGAAGGGATTTGATGCAGCAGAAAATAGTTGGGTGCCAACGCACAACTGCGCACATGCCCAAGACCTGACTGATGCTTTCCACAAGTGTTTTCCCCAGACCTCCAGATCTCAGTCAAAACAAACCGTTGACGCAATGAAGTTGGCCCCAGCCCACAAGAGCTTTTCCCTGAATCAAGCCCCTGGAGGGAGGGTAATCCCCAAAAGGAGGAGAGGGTAATTTCATGATTGAATAATAACATCATAATTGGGACCAACGTCAAGGACAAAGCAGCATGTCAGGAGGCCAGGAAGTTGAATTTGGCAGGCCTCCCTGACCTCAAAAATACCATAGATCAACGCTGGGTTAAGTCAAAGTATGCCCAGGTTGGTCCTAAGGATGCAAGAAAAGTTCAGCCCTGTATAACAACAGGTGCATTTAAACATCTAGCTTTGCAGTGAACAAAAACAGTTTGCTTCAGTTTTAGGTTGCAGGGTCTCAAACCCCATTTGTTTTTCGAAATTTCCAGCTCAGGTCTGCCACTCCTAAAATCGATTACCAAGTTCAGTTGATTACAAAGTACAGTGTATTGCCCAATGAAAGCATGCATCTATTGGTGAACCTCATCTTAGACCTGCTTCCCACAATTGTTTGTTTTCCCAAAATCCCTTAAATCCATCATGTCATGACCAATCTCTCCTGTTGGTCAACTTCCCTTACAATAAAACCCCTCATAGTACACCTTTTATATATATATGTTATCATGGACAATTTCTGTGCAAGGATTCTTTAAGGAGGTCTCACACAACATTAACCATTTAATTTTGACAGCTGTAAGGCTCTTTTCCCGTGAACCATTGGACCTCCCAGGTTCCCTCCAACCTGTGTCGCCTATACACTTCCCCTCCAAGCACAATGTTGTTCCAGTTTGGGTTTTCCTTTTAATAATAACGATCCTCCACTTAAGTTATTATTGCTTAAGCATTCTCCGCTGGGCTTTAATAACTTTACTACTAATTTTTTTACTAGAGTGGCCCTGTGCACCAAAAACTACCACTTTGGAAATAAGAGAGTTATAGACACTCTCCTTACACGCTTCTTCTGATAACACAATTAGTTTATTATGTCAATTGTTCTTTGGCCCTTTGTTACAAATTCTGCAATTTGCTACATCTGGACTCTATTAGTGTGCCAGGCTAAACGTATGAAGACTGCTGGCCCTTACTCTTTCACCTTCACTAGCGCATCTTTCACTACAGGTCCACAGGAAACTCCTCAATCCTGCTGGACACCAACGTACCTTTGAAGATTAACCCCTCTTGGTCTGCACCAGTGGTTCTCTTCCCCCTTCCTGGGAGGCCTGACCCCTTGCTTCTCCATCCTCATGGTTAATCCCTTCTTGTCCATCGCTAGCTCCACTGACTGGGAAAATCCCTGTGGAATATTCTGTAGATCCAGGTTGGGAATTGGTAGTGCCAACCACCTCAAGGTGCATTAACCCAGCACCTAATCTTGGGGACCTTTTAAACCATTCATATATGACAAGTGTCACTACAACACTTAAAACATTGATAAAATAGGTAAAGGAAGGTATTTTATTAAAATAAAAGCCAACACTTAAATAGGGTGGCCAAGATATAAATATTGTGATCATACTGTGTATAATTATCATGAGGAATATAATGGGGAACAGGGGTATGGAGGTTATGAATTGCTTGAGGTTGCATCAGCGGCAGTTGGTTTACAAAAGGCTATATCATATGGCATTCATCAGCTTATGGGTAATCGATTACATTTGTTAAATATAGTTTATATAACACTGGCAAGGTAGCATCTGATGCGGATCAATTTTACCTTAAGTTTGCTTTGCTTCACTCCTTCTCACCTCCTAAAGTGGTCTCAGATTAAAAATCAATAAACTTTTCAATTCAAAGCTTTTCTGGTTTCATCAATTCAGCATAAATTAATTCTCAAAAAGTTAATCCAATTGGTAAATTTATCATGTATTAAATTCATATCAATAATTACAATCCACTCGCCATTAAATTGGCATATTAACTGGTAAAATATATTATAAACAACATTATACCAATTAGAAACAATTATGCTCTTCAACAACCTCTTGATCTTGTAAGCATAAATTTTACAAAATTAAATCATTTGAGGCTAAAAACCTAGGTGAGCAAGATCTAATCTTTGGCTCATCCACGAGGTTAATGCTGAGCTTAATCCTTAGCCAAGGTTAACATCAACTAGGATTAAATTCCAACACCCTTGTAAGTGGAACACTTGAAAATTTGACAGTCTGTCAGCGTTGTGGTGTTGTCCCCTGCTCAGTTTATGATCTGAAAATTTTATCCCTAGAGCTGTACTGCCTATCTAGCAAGGCGTCCGCTTAAACCTTCATTTCTGCAACCAGTGGTGTGACACATGATCTGTCACGACCTTATTGTGTCCCTGAACAGGTAGAGTCAGAAGTGCTTGACTTTTTCAGATCACCACCAGGCACTCTCTCTTCATAACAGTGTAGCTTTTTCAGCTTAGCTAAAAATTACTAAATAATATTCAGTTGGGTGGTCCACCCTTCTCCATTCAGTTGGGACAGTATTAAGCCAATCACATCATCACTCATATTAATGTAAAGATAAAAGGTTTGTTAAATATAGGTAGGCTATGATTAGAGCCTCTACCAATCTCTTCATCAGCTCCTAAAAGGCCTTCTCATTTTCCATGCCCCACTTGAACTTTTTTCTTTGTCAGCAAGTAAGTGATGTGTGAAGTCAAGTCTGCAAAATGTGGAATAAACTGCCAGTAATATCCCAACATCCTAAGGAGCACTTGGATGTCCTCATGCTCTTGGGATTCTCTATTACCACAGTCTCCTTGACATTCCCACATTTAGGGCTGATTCTGCTGAGACTGATCTCGAGCCTGAAAGACTTCAGTTTTCTCTTTAAGAAGGTACATTTTTTCCATTTAAATTTAAAATTTGAATCTCGCAGCTAAGTAAATACTTTGAAGAGGTGTTGAAGATGCCCTTGGAAGATCTGGCTGAACACAGTAATATAATTTAAATATTGGCAAACTGGACAGTTTGATATCACCAAAGATGCAATCCATCAAGCGTTAGAAGGTGGCAAGGGCTTGTGGATCCCCTGTGGCACGCTTGTTGGATCAAACAGCCCCTAACTACTTATCAGGGTGCAAATATCCTACTCCATTTTTGAGAGCTCTTTCTGATAGTATCCACTATCTGGATCTATTACTGAGAAATATTTTTATCCTTCCAGGCATCTTAGAGCTTTGTCTATGCATAGGAGTGGTAGGGTTCTTTTTGGTTTTTCTTTTTTTTAGTACTAGATGGTCCTTTGGTTATTTCTTTTAAATGATTGTAGTTTATGAATGTTCAGCGAGTCCCATTATTTTTATATACTAGCAGTAGAGGAGAAGCCCAAGGATATTAACAGTAAGATAAGTCAAGTTTCTGTTAGTTGACTCAGTTATTGTTAAATAATGGCATATTCAGTTTTTGAGTGGTAAAAGAGTTTTAACTTGAATGCCATAGCGGAACTGGTATCTACTTTTTGGATATCTTCCTTGCAGCTTTTATACGCCCTAGATCCAGTGCTAAAGATGTCCTTAATCTCATTCAGTATCTCGTCCAGATTCTTTTGTTCAAGGGTTTGTTAAGAATAATGGAATCTGTTCTAGTCTGTTGTTTAATATCAGGATATTGACCTGATGGGAATAATATTGACCATTTAACATTCACAACATAATTGAAGGTTAGACTCATTAAGCGGTTAAAGAAGCTAACATAATTAACAACACAAAAAATTTATTTGTCAGTAAAGCTCAAACTGATATAAGGAAAAGTTTGTCAGATCAAATTTAAGCTTTTGATACCTCAAGATAAAATCCTGCTAATTATATGAAGGATTATCAGAAGATCAAGCAATTAATAAACAAGGTGCACATGAGGTAGTAAATTAAATGAACACAAAAAAGGGTAAGAATCAAGAATTTGTACAACAATTACTTGAATGATACCAAGTCTCATCTGACTTGGTAGATTTAATATACAGATTTTCCTTAAAATGCTGCAAAGACTTTAAACCATCCAGATTGCATCAACTGATCAATAGTCTCCCTTTTGTATTTTCCTCTTTATTATTTTTTTATAATTTCTTCTTCTTTTGTGGTTTATATATTAAATGCGGCATTCAATAACCCATATCATATAATATAACAAAGTCATGTCTTTTAAATCTATATCTCATTTGGGTGCTTGACATCAATAAGTCCATTTCTCCACTCTTGCCATAGGATAGATATTCTAGATGATGGGACATAAGCGGTGACTTAACACTCTTTAGAAATAAAAATTATACTTGTCATGCATCTTAGACAGCTGTATGTATTGACTGTCAGGCTCCTTGAGCATAGCACCATCAAACTCTAAAACAGAAGACCAAGAGACTAGTGCTCACTATAGGGGCTCAGCCAATTCATAATGATACCTGCACTTAATTAATCACACCATGGATGATATCCCAATTGATAGTGTCAACTATTGGGTCATAATGGAAATAGTCAATAGGACGTTTAAATGAGATTCTGCCTATCGTCACATTTGAAGAAGTATAAAAATTCATGATCATTACCAAATTTCATCATTCAATATGAAATTATAATAAAGGGAGTTTGAGACCTACTTTGTGGAGTCATCAACCCATGAGAAAAAAGCCATCTGCAAAAGGGCTTCTGTCATGGACAGGATTCTCATGAACCTATATATGAATCCCTTGCTCTCCCAGAGAACTATAAATCAAATGTGAATCTATTTCTCTATATCCTTCAATGTTTACACCCTGCGCTCTATCATATCATAAATATACTAGGAGTTCATAATGATATACTTCCCCCATAATACCAATGTTCAGGGGCTTTTCTGGATGACCTATTACAGGCATATAAATTAGTATCACAAAGTTTAGGGACATTTGCCGTTTGAGTAAAGAAAACTGTTCCTACATTAATAAGCTCCATAATCATATGGGTAAAGTGATTTAAGTACTATCTGATATGTGGAAGAAGCTATGATGCTTCTCTTAAAGGACACATAAGTGCTGAATTAAAGCAAAAAGATTACTTAAAACCTTTGCTAGAGAGCTCAGGAGACAAGATATTGAATCTTATGGCTAAATGACTACTCAAGCTTCTGCTAGACTCCATAAAAAATAACAGATTATCCTCCTGCATCCCAGCTAGAGCAAGACCTATGACGAATAATAAGCTGTAGGCTCATTGAACCTTGAGACATTATCAGTACTTAAAATATGTTACAAAAGCTCATGTTGAAAAGTATCTGTCATCCTGCGTAACTCAGGCATCTACTCTTACCATTATCAAGTGACTCAAAAAATTTGAGACTGACATATGAGACAGATTATCCAGTTGAAAAGGCATTAATCAAGTCTACCATAGTCCAAAGAAGCTGAGAAATGGTGTAATACTCTTACAGAAGAACTGAAATTCAAAACTGAAAAGCTTCCTCAGAGCACTGAAAGCAAGGAGATGAAGGAGGACATGAATCAGCGCATTGAAGTTTAAATGTTGAGAACATGTTTTTGTGGAAAGGCCACTCATCTGCTTGTCAGAAAATCACTTTTTCAATGACAGTGGGCTTTGATGGTTGGCAGGTCAACCAGTATGAAGACTTTTCAGCCCTTGTATTTCACCTTAGGTGTCAGGGGCAGAAGCACCGGCTGACCCCTTGGCATTTCGTCCTCGCCATTTAGGGATACCTCATACTAAACTCCAAGAACAAGTATAAACATAAACTTAAATCAAAAGGGGAATAGGTAAAGAGAGATCTTAATTAAAAGGGAAGCACCAGGTATTTATATGTACATAGGGCTACTGCACCCATCGCTGACCTATTGGATCATTGCTGGACCTTCCAGCCAACCAATCTTTTTGTCTTACTAAGCTTCTCTCTTTCCTGTTGTCAACCCTCTTGCCTTGTGCTTCCTGATGACCAAATATAAATTTTGGCTCATACTCAGCATTCAGTCACTGGTGAGAATTATAATTGATAATACAAATAACTATAAATCTGAATTTTAATTAGTAAATATGCGCTGGAAACATCTTGTTCACTTGGTAAACTTAGTATTTCTCAGCTTCTCGCCAACAACATGTTTTAACTGACTTGAAGTTGATCATTTGGATTTTGCCTTCCCTGGGCAATATTTGATTACTTATTGGGTAATGGAAACATCCTCAGATGTTTTCAGGCAAACAGCAAGTAAGAATTAGACTGGCCTGCCAGCCCAGATGCCAGAGCACCCAAATGGCAAACCAGAATGCCAGAGGCACTGCTTCTGGTATGACGAATATGGAACTGGAAGGGAGCTTAATTTTCAACATATAAAAACGGAATTTTGGAGAAGGTTTTTTTTAATGGAAAATTTAAGGAAGGAGAATCGACCAACAATTTTCTCAGTGCAATGCACCTGATTAAATAGTCCTCAATTTGAGGGAAAACAAGCTGGGATTGGGTCCCGCAAGTTTGACCTAAGCAGAGAATTATTCAGGAATGGGTGGCTTAGTTCCCTGGGAACCAACATCGCAAAATTTGGTGGTAGACCAAGTCCTGTCTGTTTGACCTCAAATGTCCAAAATAATGCTCAGCTACATTTCCAATGGTTGACTTTTCTTTCTCGTTACAATCAATATTGCAGCCTATTCAATTCAAGACTGAATCTAGTTTGATAATCTCACAGAGGAGATTAGTCTGCACCCATGTCAGGGAGCAGTTGGGCAAGCAAGGTAAGAGGAGCAGGTGGAAGGCCCGCGGCCTCCAACGTTCGAAAATGCCCCAGAGAATCTGGCGGAATAAACAAAAATACTAAGAAACTGGAGGTCACTATTTCCCCAGAGATACTCGCATGGCAAGCACGATGCAACCTGTACATCAACACGCCACACTCCCAGCCACTTTTGTTGGTGGAATTCGGAGTCTGCATGTTTCTGGACATCAAAAAACAGCCTTATGGGGAAAATTTTGTGAAGATGTACACACAATTTTCCTGACTGCGGTGTACGTTGCACCTCACTCCATGTCATGCAGTTGGCTGGACCTAGGTTTTGAAAGCAAAACGGCAGCAGATGAGGCTGCAGCAGTGTGCATAGTGGTTGACCTCCCTGAAGGGCAATGGTTCATCAAAACTAAATGCACCAGATGGACAAAATCAAACCAAATTTTCCTCACGTTTGACTTTTTGCCTACTATGGTAAAACATGACAATTTAGAACAACACCTGAAAGATGGTCTCACCGTATATGGCGAAATACAATCTTTTGAAATGCAACGCTTCACGCTGATGCCACACCTGTGCACCGGCAAAGCCATCACAGTTCTGACCCCAACTGAGGAGATCGCGAAAGACCTAACCCAGATCCTGCACTCCACTTTTATTGATATCGCAGGGCATACCACACCCACCCATTCTGGGTGACCGTGGACAGCGCGCCCCCCATTTGCACCCACTGTGATGCATTCAGCCATAAGGCACATGCATGCCCCATCAAGGAGGGCGTCACATTCCAAGAGCACCCCTCAGAGGCCATGGCCAGCGGAGAGGCGCACTACGAACCAACTGCAAGCACCAAGGAGGCCTTCCCGTGGGGAGCACAAGGCTGCTACCTACTGGTAAAGCCTATCTCCCCACAAGAGCAGAAGAAGGCCAAGCAGGCCCATAGGGACGCAGCCAAGGAAGCGGCCAAAGCCACCACCACTATCCCACACTTACAACACCAGGAGGACATGGAGACCTTCGTGGTGGAAGCAACTTGGGAATCCATCAACCAATCAGATTGGGAAGCCCATGCCGAGTGGGCCACTCAATCTGAGGATCCAATGGGAGATTTGATCTCACCCAATCGTTGCACCCAAGCTCCGATTGAAACTGACTTGGGACCCATCCCAACCTGAAAAAAAAATTTTGACCCGCTCAACAGTGCACCAAACTCACCCGCACCACAAAAAATTTGTCTGACATTGGGAAAACAAAAAGCGAAGGCTAAAGCTAACGCGAATCTTTCTGAAAAAATCAACAAAAACTCCAATAGCATTGCTGCTAACACCCGCGCTGCTGTGAAGGCCTGCAGGGATCTAGAAGAGGATGGTGGGCCCAGGTGCCCACCCTCACACCTTTGGTGCGAGGGGGAAACCTTCACCATAGGGATGTTGAATATCACCAGACTCAAGGCCTCCCTGTCCCAGGCTAAGAAACTGAGTTTTTTAAAGCACAATTTACCCGTGGATGTCCTGGCCATCCAGGAGTCCCACTGTCCATGAGGTTCCGAGGAAGCTTGGAAAACAATGCTCCTCAAATCCCTATCCTTTTGGTTGATGCACTGTGGGGTGCTAATTCAGAAAAATAATTTTTTCAAATTTTTATCCTCAGAAACATTCCTACATGGCCGAGTGCTTGTTGTCACCTTCTCATGGGCTGATGTAGCACATGCAATTGTCAACATCTATGCCCCAAACGGTGCATGTGAGCATCAGGATCTTTCTCATCAGTCAAATCCCTCCCGCTACCCCCAGACTCCCTCATAGTCGGCGACATGAACTGTTGGCTAAACACACCAACGGACCAGTGGCCTTCCTCATCCCACGCCCCCCAGGGTCACGTAGAATTACGCGTTCTGAAGGCCACCCTCAGGTTAATGGATGCGCTGCCGTGGCATGCCCCGCTGCTCAAAAACATGACATGGCCCCATGTCCACAACGACCAATTAAGGTCCATGACCCGCATTGACATTATTCTAACGCTGGCGAAATTCCAACCCCACATCTCCCACTTCAAGACAACAAAATTGGAATTCTCTGACCATTGACTGGTCTCGCTAACCTACCACCTACCTGTCACAGCTGCTAAGGCCCCACATTGGTACAAAATCCGCCCCCCCAAGCTCAGGTCGCCAGGATTTTCCACATGGGTAGAAGAGGCAACTATGGCAAAAAAGTTTGTTGCACCATTTTGCGCGGACCCCATTTCCACATGGGCAACTTTCAAAGATGACACCATCCGCTACTCTCGCCATCTCTCCTCCAGATGCTCACGAGCCACATCAGCGGTTATCTCGCGCGCTCTGGCAGAATTGGCACACTAGAGTCCAACATCCCAGTTACAGGATACAGCTCTGCATGGGGACAGAAGTGGGCGGAGGCAGCTGCCCACCTCAACGCACTTGAAAGACAACAAACATTGGGTTTGTGTTCAGTACAGGGCCACACGCATCACAAAAGGCGACAAGTGCACCACACATCTCTTTAAAAAATTTTCGCACCACGCCAGAGCGTGGCCTGCACACAGGTGCAAAGATCGGATAATTCCATTGTGGATACACCGGCTGAAGTGGCAATTGAAACGCAACAGTATTACTCCAAGTTGTACTGCTCTGACCCAATTCAGCTGGCTGAAGTGGCGGAATTTCTCGACCAAGCCCACATCCACTCCATTTTCTAATACCTAGAAATAATGAATTTTATTACTCTGAACGAATTATGGACAGCCATTCGCGGTGCACCAAACCAAAAATGCCCAGGCACAGATGGCACCACATATGAGTTCTACAAAAAATATTTCAAATATATATCCCCATTACTGCTCGCCTCACTTAACCAAAGCCTGATGGAAATGCGCCTCCTACCAGGAGGACATGAGGCCTTCACTGTCACACTCTTCAAGAAAGGGGATAAGCTAGACTTAGCCAACTGGCGCCCCATTTCTCTAACAAACACAGACACCAAAATTTTAACAAAAATCATGGCTAACTGTTTAGGGACTGTAGCATCTGCCACCATCTCCCCAGAAGGTCGATTTGGGATAACGTGCACTCTGTGGCTAATGTATGTCAGTCCACAGCCTCTGGGGCACTTGTATTCTTGGACCAACAAAAGGCCTGTGATAGAGTAAACTGGGAATACCTCAGGGCCTGCCTCCAATAATTCCGCCTACCCCCTCGCTTCATCAACTGGGTAATGCTGCTCACAGAATCTGCAACAATGGCAGTGCGTGGCCCTGGCTTCCTAACGGAAGTAGTCCGCCCTCAAAGGGGCTTGCGACAAGGGGACCCCCTCAGCCCACTCTTATACAACTTCAGCCTTGACCCACTACTGCGAAATGTGAATGCCCAACTCACTGGGGTCCACGTGCCAGGCCAAGCCCCAGTCAAGATAATGGCATTTGCAGATGATTGTGTGGTGGGGGTGTCTAATAATCAAGATGCACGCGCGCTTGAAGCTCTCATCCAGGAGTATTCCTGGGTAAGCAACGCGGCACTGAACGCTTCCAAAACCGAAATCATCCTCCTTGGTCAGTTTCAGAACTGCTGGACCCCAACAATTAGTTCCCAACCCGGCCCATCTGCTCACCCACGTCCTCGCCCTACTAATTCAAAACACACCGCCCCACTGGTGCTCCCCTTCATGCCACGTCCTACCATAGGACCAGTACGCCATCTGGGCGTGTGGATGGAGGTAGGCGGATACATGTCAGCAGTAATGGTTTGCCATATTCTGGATAACGTGACGAAGCAAATCGCCTCTCTCAGAGCCCACCCTACTTCCCTTACTGGCAGGATTGTTTTAGCCAACTCCATGCTCCTCTCCAAAGTCTGGTTTGGAGCCCATGCCATCCCCTTCTCCCCAAGCTTCTACAAATCCTTGTACGTCTTGCTGCAAGGATGGCTTTGGTCGGGCCGCCTTCCACCAGTGCGGCTAGAGGTCATGTTTGGCCCTCAACATCATGGTGGCATGGGCCTGCTTGACTTCAAAGCCCATGCCACCAAGATCCTGGGTACCTGGATTGCGGCTGTCACCACCCTTACACTCCCCTCCCAACACTGGTACCGCGCAGCCTGCTCCAACTTCTCCCACGCCTTGGGCCTCAACAATCCATCGAACCCCCACTTTCCTGATGAAATACCTCACTTCACATACATTGGCCACAGGTCCTCACGGGACTAAAACCCATTAAAAAACGATTCCTCCTTCCATGCGGAGCGCTGAGGAGAATTTGTATTAGCGGACATACAACCCAAAGAGGCCGCCCCTCTCCTCAGTTCACACAAGAGGTACAGGGGCTACCCATCCATGATGGCGTGATCCCCATTCGACCCCATGTCCTATCCAGGGTGGGATTACCTGGACATGATGGACATCCCTTACTCCATTGAGACCCAAAAATATCTGGAAATATGTACACCATCCTCTGTTGCAACCTCAAGTCCGCTCCCATGTGTGGCGCTGCCTGAGGCAAGTGTATCGTACATCTGAGCGCTCTAACGCTTTACACTCATCCTGTGTCGTGTGTGGCCAGTATGGAACGCTGTTTCACCGCCTGGAGAAGTGCCCTACCTCTAAAGTGATATGGCGCGAAGTTCAACGTCTTCTGGGCCAGGATCAAACGCATCCCTTCAGTCTGTCAAGAGATATGTTCACTCTATCAATGGCCTCCCCCTTCTGCCCTCCCTTCATGCTTTGGTGGTTGCAATCGCCATGTGGACCATCCACACGATTGTCTTAGATGCCATCGCAGGCTCCACCCCCACCCTCCCAGAAGTGGTACAAAGATTCCGGTCCCATTTGGTGGACCACTTTTTTAAGCGTGGATGTTTGGATACCTCCCACCACGTCACCGACAGCTGGTCTCTTCCTGGTTCCCAGTCTAGTCCATCAAATCAGACCCCTTCCTCCACACGTGCTCAATTGTGGCTATGGCCCCTTCACACGTTTCCTCCCCTATCCCATAAGTGGCGTTCCCGCTGGCAACAAGAGATAGCATCGCTTCTCTGGGGTGCCTCCCCTGGTACTAAGTTTTGTCTCTTCTGAGTCATATTCGGAAGTGTCCATCCCATGGTCAGCCTTCCCGCAATAAATTTAAAGTTAAATTTAGATTACATTTCCAATGGTTGGTGCAATGGCGTTTGGGCCAATGAGCGGTGGGAATCCCCCAAGACCACCCCACATATGGGTGGATCCATTTGGTTGGGAATGGGTTTGGGACGCCCAACCCACCCATGCTCAGTCGCTGGGCCATTCGTTTGGTCAGTGGCATTGCATCAGGTGCAACGCCTGATTTGCCAGCAGGAAGCTTCGAAACCTCATTGATAGTGTTTGATGCTAGTACCTGCCCATTGGGGGTGATGCCTGGCAGATTTGGGAGGGAAGAGATTTTTTTGATCGTCATGTTAGCTGAATTGCAACCATCAGGCAATCTGGCTGATAGATCAGTCTTCATACCTTTTTGACCATTTGAAATTGGAGCATCAGGCTGATTGCTACTCAAATTAGTTGTTATCAATTTTATATTGGCAATCTCGACGCAGATTTCACTGATTCCTTGTAACATTTCTGCCAAGGAGAGTGTGGGTACCAGTAGTGGGATCTGAAGTGGAAGGGCTGTTACCCAGCGCTCATCTACCATGTGAGCAAGATTGCCCTGAGTAATGAGGGGTATGACCATTCTCTTTGGTACCTTCTTGCTCAGGAATGGAAAAATAGCCCAATCGACACCCAGAGGACGTTCCATGGGACTTACAGATGCCTTAAACTCAGAAACATTGGTTTCTGCTGACATTACTTAAATATATAAATGGATTATCTTCAGCTACTAGTTGCCTGTGATCTATAAACCTAATTTGGGCCATCAATTGGCTCCACTTGATCCATATTTCCAATCTTGGCGGAATACTTGGATTTAGATTAACTCAATTGGGGAACAATTACGTAGCAAGCAATAATAGTCACAAAATCCAGTAGATAAGTCATTCTGACAGGATTGGCCTATTTCATCCTGTATATTGACCAATCATTGGAGGAACCCATCTGGTTAATTTTCTGACACTGATTGTCAACAAAAAAAAACAATCTGGACATTCACGTTAAAAACTGGAGAAAATAAAGTCATTTTCATATAGAAGAAACAATCTGCTGGATGTTACGCCAAGATTTACCCTGGAATAAATAGAGCAATATTTCAAACCTATACAGGATCAATTACTTCAGCTTGCATGTCAAGTCAAACATACCGACACTCATTCCAAAGTTACTGAATCTCAGGCTCCTATAGTACACCTCATTACAGGATTGGAGGCCACTACCTTTAAGCCTGCGTTTAAAGGAAATTTTGCGCCTGGTAAAGAGACTATCACATTTTCCTTTTTTATAAAGTCATGATGGAAAGTGCAACTGATCAGCAAAAGGTTAAGCATATTTTTTCTTGTTTAAGATGTGTTTGCTCAGAAGGTTATGGTGCCTCATATGGACGACCTACATACCTGGAGAAAAGTGAAGGAAGCGCTCATCAAAAAAATTCAAGTTTAAGAAAAGTATGAGTATAAAATAATAGGCCTTCATGAGAATTGCACTATGCCAAAATGAAACCCTCCCAAATTCACTGATTACCTTAATAATAAGGCACAAATACTGTGAACATCAAAAAAATCTTACTTTGGATGATGTTGTAGCCGCCATTGTTGCTTTTTTACATTTTATTCACAACTAGCCATGCATTTAACGTCATTAAAATAAAGCTTTAACTCTGTCTTAGACATTAAAAAAGCCCTGCCCAATGTGGTTATAAATAATCTAATAAACCTCTGAAAGGCTTTTTAAACTGAGAAACGTAATATTAAGAAAGCTAAGAATAATAAGGAGGAGAATACAATATGACTACTGCAAGAAGGACAACCATACTTAGGATATGTTCTTAAGAAAAACCCTGCCCTTGGCGAGCAAGGAAAAGGAAAGTCAGTATAGGGTCAGGTACCATTAAAGCCAACTAACACAAAGTACCTGAATGTTATACATTGCCAATTGCTCATATTTCATGCATGAGAATTAATCATGTGATAACTATGAAGGGGTTATGAGGACATAGGTTATTATATTTTTAAGCTCACCCTCTGAGCTCGTCATTACACACTACAAGTATGCCCAAAATATCAAAAATGCTCAGGTTTTGAAGAAACTTACCTCTTTTAGGTTATTGAATGCCCTAGAATAATAGTTACAGCCAGCAATACTGATATTTACCTTTCCCTTTTAATCTGACTCATCTTAAGTGTGCTCAGTTTACTAAAGATCAAGAAAAGCATCCCAAGGCTGCCTAAAAGCTCATTGTAACATAACGCCTCAAAGAGATGTTAGTCCTCCCAGCTGAAGTTTAAGGAATCATAACCAAATTTTAAGTATTAATGCATAAAGTCTGTAATATGGCTATCTTATATGAGATTATTCATCAATGCTGTCTCATCCTGAGTCATAAAATAAGATTGAGATCTCCCCTGACCTCAAATACACTCGAGATTATACTAACACAGGTATTTTCAACACCCAAATGATAGGTGCATACTTATCATTTCCAATCCAGATTGTCAAGATAGTTTTCTCAGCCTCCATTGCTGTTCTGGACTATAGCCGCATAGTATAAAAGTTATGACACAGTTATGATTAAATATGAAAGAGTTATCAATCTTTAATAGGCATATTTATCACTCCTTAAATATGATGTTCCTCACATAATAGATAATCTAGGCTCCATAGATAAGTATTACTCTTGTTTGGTTGAGTACCCAGTTTCCAGTTTACCTTTGTGATATTCTACCTCTGGAAGAAATAAAAAAAGCTTACCTGACTCAGTAGATGCAGCAGAAAGAATACCATTTTATGCTAATGAGGAGGTAAAAATCAAGCCATGATAACAAAGAGTGGTATCTATAAACTTAACCCTGAGCTTCTCACAAACTGTTTGTTACAAATTACTAGTGCCAATGAAGTAAAAGGTTTTAACCAAGAATTTCACTAGAAATAAATTTAGGAAAAGCTTCTTTAACCGCTCAAAGTCACTTTTGAGCGATTTTAAATTTAAGTTTATTTATCTACAGCCATCTGCCCAAAAACCTATTCTTTGATGTCCTTGGCTCTGCCGCCTGCCACCCCAGTGTGGGGCAGCAGTGCACCCCCACCTAGCGTTTTCTGCCCTGCAGGCAAGCGCGTTTGGATGGGCTCAAACAGCCTGCCCACTGCTTCCAACCGTTTTGTCCCCCACGGGACTTAGCGCTCCACCTGGCGCGCGTCCACCCTTCTCGCCCCCATCCTCTCGCCCTCCCTCGCTCTGCTATTCGCTATTGCCTCAGAGTGGACTATGGGCGTTTGTTCCCATATGCCGATAAGGCAATTATTGACCTAGCCACTACAGCCTTTGCGCCAGCTGGCTTTATAGACTTCCGCCCTTTTAAGGGCTACTTTGACGTTGGGTTCCAATCTGAGGAGGATGCTGAAGCGGCAGCACAAACTCCTCTAATTTATAAAAAAAACCTTATTCCCACAACCCGTACTCGCCTCCCTTCAGACACCACGCTAGTGGTATCCTTTGCAAATCTCCCATCCCACCTTCCACCCCAGGTTTTGTATGACCAGTTGGTCGCGGGGCTCATGGCTTATGGCACTCAGCCCAACCTCATCTTTGCCATTCCATCTGGTGCGGAACGCCTTGCTGCTCCTCATGCAACAGCCACCATCATACCACACCACCCTACCATAGCCCAACAAATCCCACCCCGCGCTAGGGTGGCTGCAGCGCCTGATCATTTCTTTTGGGCTCAGGTCAATAATGGTAGGCAGATTTGTTCTCTCTGCTTTGGCCTCGACCATGCAAAAAGAGCATGCCCTAACGCCAAATCCGCTGCTGCGGCTTCTGAGCCCCCCTCTGGAGGTTCAGTATGGGGCGCTTTGCTGCCCCCTCCCACCCTCCAATCTCGTTCAGTGGGCCCACATGGAAAATCAGCCCCTCCCAAAACCTCCATCCTCACTCTCCCACCTAAATCTACCCCAGCCAATCAGAGCAATGCTTGGACCACCATTCGCACCCAAGCAGTTGCCCATTCGCCCAATCCTACCCACTCAAATTTAAACGCCACTATTCCAGTGAACCAAAATCCATGGGACCTATTGGCTGAAACTGACGAATCAGGTAATGTCCTCATTAGTAAGCATACAGGTCAACCTCTCTGCCATGGCAATTATTGTCGGGCAGTATTTTCCTTCCTGACTTCGATGAAACCCCTACCCCTCGCCATTTTGCTCCTCTACCCAATACAGCCCCCTTCCAAAGTGACCACCAGCTCGCCTTAGCTGCGGTAGCCTCTCCTCATTGCCCAAAACTACGCACCGCGGTGGCCCAGTCAGTGGCTCAGCTCCAGCATGGCCTGCAACCATCATCTTCCCCCCAACTTCCCTGAATCTCCCTGCAGTGACATCTCAACTATTCGATGATGCTGAAATCGCTGTTATGAATGTCGCAACGCTTGCTGCATTCAACCCCTCAGCCAAAATCACCTGCCACAGTATCTCCCTTTTCACCCAACTTCCTGAAGCCCGCAAAGAAGCTGAAGTTCTCCTTGAAGCTTTTGTTGAAACACTTTCCCATCATTATCTTGATGCAAAAGTGGAAAACTCCTACTATGCTGACCTCAGCCCCCACTATGCAGATGCCCCAACGCCCTGGCTCTCTGCTCTGATCTGGTACTGTAACCAACACCCCTTGATTGAGGTGGGTCTTTCTATAAACCAACCCCCTGACCCCTCCTCACCCTCTGCCATGGTGGGTTAAGCAGTTTCTGCTTCCCACCTGGTTAGTAGTTTGTTTTGCCGTTTTGAGTGTTGTGATTGGTACTGTCCATCCCCTGGTTGGCGTACCTCGAATAAATCTAAGAATTTCACTAGAAATCCTCAATCCAGTTTTTCAGCGGCTTATTAAGTTACTACTTTGAAACATAACCAAAAAGATATCTTATTCAAGTAACATCAAGAAATTGGAAAGGTTAATTATTTCCCATTAATGAAATCAACAAGGTACATTTCATTGGTACTCATCTTGATTTCATCCTATTTACCATTAAATAATTTGCGTTTTTGCTCAAGTCCACATACCTGATAAGTTAATTAAGAGGAACTTGAGAAAATTGCAATTATTTTTTGAAGATTATCAAGATCATTTCTCAACATTAGATGTCAACAATAAAAACATTAAAGACTGGACACATAACATCGGAGATTCAACCCTATTCAATTGAAGCCATATAGGAAGTAAAAGTATAAGAGCAATACATTAAAAAATGCTTAAACAATTCATTGGTGATTAGCTTAGATGTGCCATCCCAGATTCCATAGGCTTCCCAACTGTTACTTATAGAGAAGAAGAATGGTGGCCACAGAATATTGATGGATTACAGGAAGCCAAACAGCTTCACTAAGAAGGACAACTTTCTGATTTTACAAATTGACTATGCTTTGGTTGGACTCTCAGCTCAAATTTCTTTTCCGCAATGGACCTTGCCAGAAGCTATTAGAAGATGAGTTTATCACCAGAAAACCAAGAAGAGTGCACGTTGATATGCACCAAAGGATTACTTCAACATATCCGCTCCCTACGGGATTATAAAATGGTCCGCCTCATTTCAAAGGGTGATGGATCACACCATGAAAGATCTGAGACTATACTGTGTGAAGTGTACTTAGATAAAATAACAGTATTTTCTAAACCTTAACCGATCATCTGGACCACCTCAAATAATTTATAACTGTAAAGAGAGAACCTCAAAATTAAAATCTGCAAAACTTACCTTCTTACAACAGGAACTGGAATTATAGAACATAAAATATTGTGGGAATAAGCACAGTCCTTGTACAATAAATTTGAAGCAAAATTCAAGCTGCCTGAGCTAAAAAGCTCTAAGATATACATGTATTTTTAGTAATATTGGTACTCTACCATCAATTTATCCCTAATTACGCTAACTCGCCAAAACTCTTGTCTATTTTCTTGTCAAAATGCTCCTTTCATGTTGGGATAGAGCAAAGAACTGCTTTTCAAGTTTATTGGAGCTTTTTATAGATGATATCTACTATATGGAATATACACTATATAAAACTATTCATCCTGATTTACAGATACCTCCAGCTTAGCTGTAGGAAGAACCTCTCTCAATATGATGAAAAAGACAGGACTACCCAGTGTCCTATTGCATCAAAATGCTTTCCAAAGCTGAGCGAAATTATAGTATCATTGTTAAAGAGTTCTTAGAAGTTCTCTTGGAATAAAGTATTTCTTTCCCTTCCTGTATGATACATGTTTTTTCAGTTGTTATATACCACGCTTCTTATAACTGAAAACATGAAAGATTTGGCAGAAAGACTAGCTCGATTGGCGCTCAAATTTATATACTACGACTTGAATATCATCCATCAAGATGAAAAGAAGCACATGAATGTGGATGGGACCACTTGACTGCCCCAACTGCATCTAGACATTAGTAAAGCTAAATAGTTACATGACCTACTTATGAAGTTAGACTTTTGAGAGGACTAAGATGAACCAGTCCAAAAGATGCTAAAATGACACTCTCTTAATATAAAGTTCTCTCTGGATTGCTTTACAAGAAAAATTGGAACTGGATGACTACCTTACTTGCGACCTTATAAAGGGTACCAGTTATCATGAAAGCCCAATCTATCTTAGGACATGATGAGCCAGCAAAACTTATGATTACATAAAGGATTTCTAAAATTTGGAAGGAATACTGAACTATGTAGTGGAAATTTTAAGCGCTTTCATAACTTGTAAAAAAAGATGCCTCATATGGTCAAGTACAAGTATCAGCCCAGGACCTCGCATCAGCCATTTCATACCATCAGTTTAGACATCATAGGTCCATTGCAAGGATCCACAATAAGTAATCAATACATTCTTATAGGGATTTATTATTTCTCAGAGTGGGTCAAAGCAATCACCATTCCTGCACAAAACGCCAAGGGTACTGCTAATTTTTTATACCAAAAATATTTACTAGGCACAGCTGATCACAAGTACTGCTATGCAAAAACAGGAAACTTCACTTCAAGAGTTGTGAGGATCTTATCTACTAGTATGGAAACCCAAAAAATATTTTCAGCGCCCTACAACCATCAACTAATGGGAATGTATAGCAGAAAATGAAGAGCTAGTTTTGATACTAAAAAGATGGCCACTACTGATCGATTACACTGGGGCCATTCTCCACCAAATAATGTGATGGATTACAGTTTAAGTTCCCATCAAATCAGCAAAAGTCATCCTTCACCACCCTATATGAGAGAAACTGGAATTCCAGCTTGTTAGCTTGAGAAATTACCAGTAAAAATACTGAAGGGACTGAGAAAGCACTAAGAATATTAGACTAGAATATCATACAACTACAATAAGAGCTAATGACAAAACTTGCCATGATAGCTACAAGGGAATTCAAGCAGTAAACGCATCTCACCAACCTTTAATCACCTTTGAGATTTTGTTTTTAGTCCAGTATATCACAATCATATAGCCTGTTATAAAATTGGCGGTTATCAAGAGATACGCCAATTAACTTTAGCACAGGGTTCAACCCACTGAGCAATTTAGGACCAACAATATGAAAACTGTTGTCCTCAAAACAACAGAATAAACTTTATAGAAAAAATATGGAGCACTTGCTCCCATTACTTCCTTTAACTATATACTTTAATACAGCCGATTTGTGCTGTTTCCGCTTCTCTATAAACTTCCAACAACTTCCTTTCCTCGATCATCTCATCCTGCTTGTATGGTAGTGACCTTGGATGGTACCACTTTCATGGCTTAACAATTCACTTAGCCATATCTCATTGGTTCCTCCAATCCATCATTCGTTAATATCTGATTGCTAATTCAGCTGGTTTCCCAATGATCCAATATCGCCTCATTTCAAAGCGCTCAATTAATCATAATCATAACAACTCTGCGGATTCTATCCATTCCACCATATCGGCTTAGGGCTTATAATCCAAGTCATATTAAATTCATGACATTACCCCCCTTGGACTGGACAATAAGGCTCCTATTGCTTATATGCTTGGAGGAACTTTGCATGAACTCAGTTGATGATCCAACCGCTAGCAGGGTCCTTGATAGTATATGCATCTACACCTGTCTTCCCAATGACTTTGAATGGCTTAATCTAGATAGTGGCCAGCTTGTGCTTCCGGCTGAGCCCATGTTGATCATGGAATAGGACCATATCGCCATCTTTGAACTGTGCAAGGCCACTTCGCCATATCTGATCAGCAGTCTGGCTTTTGATCATCTTTTCTAAGCTGAATGAGTATGCTTCAGTTTTTAATTTAATCAGCGTATTTGTTAGGATGGTCAAATAGCGTTGTGGTTCCATTCCGCCAGTGTTCTCTACACAGGCATACATAAGTGTGGGCAGAGAGGTGTGCCATCCATAAAGCAATTGAAATGGGCTTTTCCCTGTGGAAGAATGGTAACTAATATTGTAGGCAAAAACCGTGGTAGAGAGGAGGGTACTCCAATTACAGGCCTATCAGTAACCAACTTCAGGAGAATGTTTACCAGGGTCCCATTAACCCATTTAATCATTCCGTTGGACTCAAGGTGATATGGAGTTGTTAGAACCCCGTGGATAGCCATCATTTCGTTGAGTTTAGGAAGTATGTGAGAGGTTAAATTAGCGCCATTGTCAGTAAGGATAAACTGCGGGCACTGTGATTCTGAAAGATGCATTTCATTACAAACTTAGCCACAGTAACTGCGCCAAGATCCCGATTGGCCCATGCCTCTACCCACCTGTATAAGTTGTCAATTGCCACCAATATATACTTGTACCAGTTAGCTCCAGTTGGCAGAGGGCCAACGACATCCAGGGAAACTGTATGCCAAGCGAAGTGCGGCTTTACTAACTGATATGAGGTCTTCTGGTAAAACAGTTTTTCCACTTGGCACTGGTGACAGGAGGAGATAGTATCAGGCACATCAAAATTCATGCTTTCCCAGTAATACCGAGGTTGCAATAATTTCATTGTCTTGCACATGCCACCATGCCCAACTGTATATGTGCGCTCATGATAATGTTGAGCCACATTGAGGCTCGTGGAAAAATCACTGTGGAATTACCAATCCACTTATCAAACTCATTATTACGCTGAAATGTATTAGTCACATTTCATTCAACGCCTGGATGACTTGTGGCAGCTCATCATCGTACTTTCCTCTGAGCATCTTGTCATACATAATATTGCTCAGGTCCGCCGTAACTGCAATAGTTGATAGCCTCAACAAGCAATCAGAATTCTGGTGTTTTGCTCCTAGTTGGTGAAGAATCTCGAAGTTGTAAGCCTGTAGTTTAAGGGCCCATCAACTACCCATCCCTCAGGCTCCTTAAAATTTTGCAGCCCGCATAATGAGGCGTGATCTGTTACAACTTTAAATTTTACACCATGCAATTATACTTGGAATTGCTTATAAGCATAAATCACTGCTAAGCACTCCCGCTTGGTCACAGTATAATTTTGTTCATAACTATTCAGACTTTGACTACAATACGCCATTGGGTTTTCATCCCCCTCATCATCTTTTTGAGACAGCACTGCCCCCACAGCGGAAAGAGATGCATCTGTCTGTACAATAAATTCATTCTTGAAATTTGGGTAACGTAGCACTGGCGACTCAATCAATGCTGTTAAAAGAGTATCAAAGGAGCGTTGACAGTGTTCCGTCCATTCAAACGTGACATCCTTTTTTAATAACTCAAACAGTGGTCCTCCAATACAACTAAAGTTAGTTATGAAGCGGCGATAGTAGCCAACCATCCCTAAAAATACTTGTATATCTCATTTACTGCTTGGTGTAGTCATCTTCCAAATGGCCTCCACCTTAGCTGGTTGAGGCCTCAGCCCTGTTGCATCAACTACAAAACTGAGATACTCTAGCTGTTTTTTGAAAAAGTGGCATTTCTGGGGCTTGAGCTAGATGTTGGCCTCAGCCAACCGGCGGAATACCTCTTCCAAATGACTAAGTTGCTCCCAAAACGTGCAGGAGAAAACTTTAATGTCGTCAAGGTATACAAGAATGCATGACAACTTTAATTTGCCAAGGATAGTGTCCATCGCCCGTTGGAAAATAGCAGGGGCATTACACAGCCCTTGGGGCATCAGTATCAGTTGGAAAAGCTCTTTTGACGTGATAATGGCGCATTTCTCCTGTTCCACCGCGGGTAACTCAATCTGCCAATAGCCAGATATTAAATCCATTGTGGAGAAGTAATGAGCTCCCCCTAACTGGTACAATGCATCATTAATCCGTGGCAAGGGATATGAGCTCTTTTTTGTAATGCTGTTAAGCTTGCAGTAGTCTATTACTACCCGGTTAGTACAATCCTTCTTTATGACAAATAGGACAGGGGAAGCCCATGGGCTCTTCAATGGTTCAAGCATTCCTTGCTCCAACAGTTATCAATTTCTGCTGTGACAACTTCTTCCACTGCTCTAGATCAGCGGATTGGTCGGGATCTGATGGGTGGATGATCTCCAGTGTCCATGCAATGGAGCACTCCTCAGGCACACCCCAAATCATGATCATCGACAGCAAAGATCTCTTTGTATTGCTTGAATAAAGCTTCTGCTCGATCCTTCTGATCATCTGTTAACCCCATTAAATTTTCACGCGGTACAACTGCCATTATTCCAGGCTGTGATTTGACAGGCAGACCAAATTCATCCAGTAAACCAATCTCAAGAATTTTAAGGATCTCCTCAACTGGGGTGAGATGGAGGAATGCAACTACTTGGTGTCAGCGGATTTGCATTGGTTTGTCCTGCAGATTTGCTACCAAAAACTTGATCTCCCCATGCCCCGGAAGTCTAATGCCAGGGGCCACATGGGGCTCAAGCCGTGATTGTTAATAGGGCCCAATGACCTCCCCATATAGACCAGCAGGCACTTCCACCTCTAACTTAGTGCTTATGATTACTTGATGGCCAGAGGGAATAATATAGCGCTGGTGGCTCTAAGCGGTAGCCCTTGATATTCATAAATTTGATGGGAAGGGCCCGAGTTTTGCTCTTGAGTTGATGATAGCAAACTGAAACCACTCCATCACTGTACGCAAGGTTAATGTGACTCATGTGTACCAGATCCTTTGGCATTTTGCTGGAAGTGAAGTAGATTGGGATCTTTTGCCCCATAATCTCACATGTCTCTGCTTTCATATCAACAACAACTCCAAAGTGGCGCATAAAAGTGGTCTGATTAACAGGTCATATTTATTGTTTAGTAACACTATAGCTGGGGCTACAATGACAATTGACCCAAACCGCACATGTAGCGGCTGTACGCTCCTTCAGAGACTGTGCTTTCTGCGCCTGCAGTCCCATACAACATATGATGCTCCACGTCAGGCTTTAATGCCAACTTTGACACCAACTTTGTGGATACTATGTTGATTGGGGCACTGTATCAATTATTGCACGGACTCAAGTTTTTGCTACAACAGTGTCACAGTAACTACACTCAGAGTAAGATTCATCTGATTGTTTTAAGACGTGGACATTTAGCGGATATCTTTTTCCAAGGAAGCTCATAATACCCTTCCCCACTTTAGGGTATTCTTTAACAATAACATCCACAGGGAGAGCCATGCTTACCCCTTTCAAAAGAAGCGCATCAGCTAATGGATCTGGTTCATAGGTAGAAAGGTGATCAAACATTTGACAAGCATAAGGCTTTGGTTGTTTCTGAGGGCTTGCTTCCGCCATGTTCATGAATTGCGTTTGTGTCAGCACATTCACCCCTCCAACAGGTCACTGATATAAGAAGGCGTCATCATACTGAGGAACTTCCACTGAAGGTACAGAATAGGTTCCTGTGGACGTTTTGGGTCAGAATAGCGGAGGTAGAGATTCCCATCTCTACTCCACTCTGACTTTTCCTGGTGGTACTGCTCCTGCAGTAGGTACTGGACCCTACGTTTGTGACAACTTCTAGCCAGGTGCCCAGAGCGACCACATGAAAAGCAATTGACACCATAAGACCTGCGACCTTAATTGTTGTAAAAGGAGCCACCCCAAGGGTTGGGCTGGAATTGAGGCTTGTATTGATGATAAGGCCAGGGGATGCTGACCAATTGATGAACAAGGAGGGATGATTCCTCCAGATAAAAAAGGCTATCAGCGGAGGTGCTAGGTTTCCAATCTATGTTGGGTGGAGGGAAATTAGCGGATAGACGGCGTAGAATTTGAACAAATTTGAGCAAGGATACATCAACCTCTAAATATGGAGCCAAGGTACTAAAAAGCTCTTGTTATGGTTTCATAGCAGAGGTCAATGCTATGCTTATGTCACATTCAGTTAAAAGCCCTGCCCCAATTAACACATGGGCTTCTGCTGAGAATTGATCAGCAAATGCAGTGAGGGTCTCGTTAGGCTGAAACCCAATGGTAATAAACTCAGCTTTTTGTAGCGCCATCTTTGAAGTACCTCCAAACAACCACAGCACAGTATCCTTCACTTTTTGATAGGTAACGGAATTGTTTGAAAGATAACAAGTAACTTGGTCAGCACTTCCAACATCCAAAGTAGACATTAGTAATTTGGCTTTACACCGATCTGATGCTCCTTCTACTGCAAACTCAGATCTTTTAAAGAACCCATGGATATTCCCATCGTGGTCAAATGGAGGCAGCTTGTCAATACAACATTCTTGCAGAATTTTCTTTTTCCAATTGAGCACAGAGTCTAGGGCAAGATTGACTTCTGCGTATTCAACAGTTACAGTGTTTTGAGATGATTCCTTAGTGAATCAAGCTGGATGCGACATGACTAGCAACTGAGGAGCGCTTATTAGTCTATATGATTAATCAATGGGCCCCTGTAGTGAGCACCACTGTTATAAAATTGGCGGTTATAGAGAGATACGCCAATTGGCTTTAGCACAGGGTTCAACCCACTGAGCAATTTAAGACCAACAATATGACATTTTGTTGTTTTCAAAAACAACAGAATAAACCTTTATAGAATAAATATGGAGCACTTGCTCCCATTACTTCCTTTATTTATATACTTTAATACAGCCGCTTTGTGCTGTTTCCACTTCTCTCTAAACTACTAACAATCTCCTTTCCTCAATCATCTCATCCTGCTTGTATGGTAGTGACCTCGGATGGTACCGCTTTCATTACTTAGTGATCACTTCGCCATATCTCATTGGTTCCTCCAATTCATCATTCGTTAATATCCAATTGCCCAATTCAGCCAGTTTCCCAATGATCCAATATCGCCTCATTTCAAAGCACTCAATTAATCATACTCAAAACAACTCAGTGGATTCTATCCATTCCACCATATCGACTTAGGGATTATTGTCTAGTCATATTAGAATCATGACATAGCCCTCAAGGAGAAATTAAATCCATCTTAGATGAGCCATAACTATAACTTTGTAAATGTGGGGACAAATACTCGATCAGCACTTAAGAAAAAGGAGTAACTATTAACCACATACATAGCTAATTCTTACATCAGCACTCCCCTGCCAATATCCTTAAAAGGGTGATGTCATATCTTAAGATATAGAACCTGTTGTAAGAATATTAACCATTAAGCTCCCATGACATGATTGACACCTAGACCCACGAAGGGGTTAAAGAAGCAGCCTCAATTATCTCAATGAAAAATTGATAGTTGGTAAGTCTCAAATTAATACTAGCAAAAGTCCATTTATCAATTCAAGCTCAAGATACCACAAAATGAAATCCTGCCTAAATGAAATAGATAGTAATCTAATGTTAGGCGACTATTACTCAATGTGGCACATGAGGCAGTAGAATAAGAAGAACCAGCAAAAGTTAAGAATCAAGAATCTGCTAAAAGGTTAACCTAGGTGATGCCAACACTCTTTTGAATTAATACTTTCAACATATACTTTTGTCCTATAAAATTTGCTAAAAGGCTTTATATCATCCAAATTTATCGCCTGATTATAAGCTTACCATCTGAAATTCCTCTCTAGTGTTTTTATTAGTCTTTTTCCTTTTGGGGTTTCTGTTATTAACTGTGAAACATAAAACCCCCAATTTTATACTATATTGAAGTTACATCATTAATTAAGTCTTCCCTGGGTACTTGAACTTGATAAGTTAAGTTAACTATAATTACCATAGGATAATCTTGATGATAGGACATAAGCGGTGACTTGGCACCCATTAAAATAAAAAATACTTGTCATGCATCTTAAAATGCTTTAAGTATTGAGTGTCAAGATTCTTGGAAAGAGCACCATCAAACTTCAATATGTAAGCCCAACATTTGGAAAAAGTCATTATGTGAGATAAACAAAACTAAAACCATGTAGTTCCACCACCTCTGATGCTACCAAAACATATAAAACAATAACTTCTAGATGAGCTTCCAAAATACCAAATTTCTCCTGATAGCACCCAATTTCTAAGAAAGATCTTTATATAAAAAAATCTCACAATGCTACCGCATCATTTAGTAGAAATCATATCATTTGGAAAACACCATACACTACATGATCCCATGCCTCTATAAAAATATCCTACATGTTCCTGAGCTTCTACCAAAGTATACCATATATGATACCAAACTTTTTACCAAATTTACAACAAAATCCTGAATTTTAACCAATAAATATACTCATTTTGTAACCTTGATTATTGCCTAGTTTTTATAAGATAACACTAGCGTCAACTAGAGATATTGCCTGCATTCTATTAGAAATTTTTCTTGGCAAAGACATTTATTCCGCCAAAAGATTGCCCTAGAGACTCGTAGTCTAGTAGGAGATTTTACTAGAGAAATGATGACTAATAATTTTGTAACCTTTAAAGAACCCAGACTTCTTATTAAAAAACTCAATACTTTTGCTTTCTGCTAGGTCCCTTCCAAAGTTATATGGTGTAGACGCACCTTCACATGAATGATCCAAGTGACAATAGCCCTAATAATATTGGTTGAGAATAAGAGCTTGAACAGATGGGTCATTTCCAATAACCAAGATATGCCACTTCCATGCACTCAAAAGCTCTAGTTCAGAGCAACAATTACCCTGACTATTTAATCCCCCTGACGAGTCTTTACCAAATCCAGGCTGCTGAGGTAGCGGAAACTGTAGAGGATTTACAGAATAGAACCATCACCCATGGGGGAAAAGACATAGTCTCTCTTTCAGGTTTCTCCCGATCTGTTGCTTCTATATTCATTTTCCAATCTAACTAGTAATGAGGTGGAAAGGCTCAAACTTAATCTAATATCCGTCTATTAGTTCACCCTACCATTCATCTTCAGATGTAATCATTAAGTTTGCATCACATAGAGATCCAATGAAAATCCAGACTTTTGCATCAAATTAACTCTTGAATCCTTGGATTGTATGAAGCAGCTTCCTATCTTGAAAAATATAATTGTAAAGCCATATTTGATAATTAGAAAGAGGTTAATGAGGTTCAAAATCATCTATCATAAAATGACAACGATTTTTATATGGTACCCACATGGAAAACTTAAACAAAGGATGGCCTATGCCACCGCTAACATGGACAAGTGAGTGGAGCACGCTTTGACTGAAAGTATCGACCATATTTCCAAAAGCACCAATCTACTGATTCTCAAATTGCCACATTAGCTAATAAGATTCGGAAATTAAGTGAGAGGACCATTATGCCGCCTGATCAGTAAGCTATTATTTTTTAAGAGGACCTCCCAGCGCCACTGGCCCTAATGGCCATGAAGGGGGCAAGGACCTCAGGGCTTAAAGCCCTCGCGGACACCCTGGGACCTCCACATCTATTGGTCCCTCATTCAGTTAGAGCTATGAAGCATGATTTTAAAGCCATTGAACAACTTTAAAAGGTGGCTCAAGGAGAATTAAAGAGTATTGAAGGGGACTTTCTAAACAAGGAACCTAAACAGATCTTTTTAGATAACAATTGTTTTACATACACCCACCTAATCTTAGTTGATAACATTACACCAAACTCATCTGACAAAACTGAATGACAAACTAGAGCAAATGAGCGCTAAACTTTAAACAATTAAGGCTAAACGAGATACTCTTTTGTCCAAAGTAAAACCAGTCCGCTAATGGCTTTTCTTTCCCATGACAGTCACTTTAGTTACTACGATTTGATTTGAACAGCAATTTTGATAATCACACAGGAGAGATGGGCGATTTTAATAAATTTAATACAACCTGGGCGAGCGTAGCATCAAGAGGTGCGCAAAACGGTGCACCCAAGGGCAAGAAACTCCCTGGAGGGGGACTGGGAACCCAAGCAGCCAAGAAACCACAAACTCAGACACCGTCCAGGTTTATGATATTTGCTACAAAAAAGACTAATACATGGACATCCAATATAACCAACCCCTATTAAAGGTGGAACATGGGCTTTGACTCATCCTTGGGGATGAATCCCTGACCCTGTGGGAGAAAACATGCGAGGCACAGCCCTCCCTTTTCCCCCACGTGGTATTTGTTGCCACCAACAACATGGGCCACGGCTGGATCAATATAGGTTTTGAAACAGCTGAAGAAGCAGATGCCACCACAAAAGTCTGCATCAAAATTGCCCTTCCTGAGGGCAAAAGAATAGTGTGCACTGCGCGCACCAGATGGAACAAAGCAAAACTTTATTCATCTCCTTTGACTCGCTCCCTACCAACCTTCCCCATAAGGTAATTGAGGAGGAGCTCCACAAAGGACTCGTAGCCTATGGAGAAATTGTGCAAATTGAACTACAACAATTTCGCCTGACGCCAACCCTGTGCACAGGCAAAGCTATCGCATTTATCAACCTGCTCCCCAAAGTGGAAGATGACCTATCAAGAATCCCCTGCACAGCAGAGTTTCACTTCACAGATGGGGGACAGTCATCTGCATTCTGAGTCACACCAGAACGCGCACCGCCTATATGCAACCACTGCGGTTCATTAGACACAAGGAACATGCATGCCCCATGAAGGAAGGCTAAATGGAAGCAGATTACTGTGAGGAAGCCATGGACAAAACTAATGAAAACTTCGCCAGAATGACCGATGGCCACTACCCATTCCGCTGGGGTGAGGATGGTCATTACTCCATTGTGGACCCAGTTACACATAAACAATGCAAAGAGGCACAAAAAGCTCACAAGCGGGCAGCGGCTGAGGTGGCGGTGCACGCAGAGTCATCCATTAACCCTGGTTAAATTCAAGAGGACATAGCAGATATACACCAAGCCAACCAATCAGAACAATATGCCCAGGTTGAAAATTTTCACAGCAACTCAACTGAGTCACCAAGCGACATCAATAATGCACACTTTGAGGAACAATTCAGCTGCAATATGGGCGAAAATGTGGTGCCCAATTCTCCAAATTCGAACCCCAAAATCACAAATCCAATCAGCACCTCGCATTGAGCCACCATGAGACACATGCAGGAAAAGATAATGCAAATTTCAAAAACTGCAATTCCCACGGAATATTAAGTCTGAACAAGGAAACTGACATTGACATGGAGAGGGTTGGAGTACAGATGCGGAGCATGGCCAAAATGAGCCATGGTGGGTTAGGGCCAGAGGGCCCTCCCAACTGCTCCTGAGGCGCCGCGGGCACCTCAGTATCAATCAGGATGCTAAACATCGTGGGAGCCAGGGATCAAAAGTCCCAAGCCAAAAAGCTGGACTTCCTGCAAAAACCCCTTGTAAACATCTTGGCCATCCAAGAAACCCACTGTCTACAGGGGGAAGAAGGATCATGGTCAGCCAGGGTCATTATCCCAATCAGTGTGAACGTCTCACTGTGGGGTAATCATCTGAAATAACAAAAAATTAAAAATTACAAACTCCTCATCATACCTTCATGTCTGTGCCCTGGTAGCAACAATCACATGCCAAGAGGAAAAAAATCTAGATAGCATGTATCTATGCACCATGCACTGCAGCTGAGAGAAAACAATTCCTTAAAACTGTCCCAACACTCACCCTCCCACCAGATACCATCATGTTGGGCGATTTTACCTGCTGGGATAACCCTGACATGGACCAATGGCCTAACCTCAGGGGATACCCACCAGGGCACATCAAATTCCATGCAATAAAGGCATCCTTTGGCCTACATGATGCCCTCCCCTCCGGATCACCAACCCTTCCCCACATGACATGGCCCAACATTTGTGAGGGAGCGCTCATATCAATGAGCTGCATCAATTACATCCTTGTTCCGCAATCCCACCAATCAAACATCTCCAACTTCACAACAAAAAAATCAATTTTTATGACCACCAACTTATCTCGGTGCAGCTCTTGCCAACCTGAACCCACGCACAGGCGTCGCCCTGGAGGAAGCTACACCCAGAAAACATAAAATTGCCCAAAATATCCAACTGGGTTGAAAATGAGGCCACGAACCCAGAATTCACAGCCCCATTCACTTCGGATCCTAATAAAACCTGGGCAAATTTCAAAGATGAACTAATCAAAAAAACTTAACATCTCACATCATATAAGTACACCACCAACACAGCCACAATTAGGCGTACCTTGGCAGAACTAGACCACCTCAAACTCAACACCCTGAGGTCCAGTTATAGCCCCAACTGGGGGCGCAAATGGGCGGAAATATCCGCCCGCCTAAACACCCTCATCTTCAAGCACCAGCACAGAATCAAAGTATCAAACAAGGGTAAGTTTATAAAGGAAGGTGAAACATGCTTGACATATTTCTTCTTCCAATTTCACTCCCGAAGCAACCAGCCTGCGTGCACACAGGTCTGCAAGGCTGACGGCACCGTGGCAAATGACCCTGAGGAGGTCAAGGCGGAAGTACACCATTACTACACCAAACTATACTGCAATACACCAACTGACCCACAAAAAATCACAGAATTTTTACATACCGCCGGAATACAAAGCACACCGCCAGACTAAAATATACTAAATCTAATAACATGGGAGGAGCTTTGGGATACAATCCGCGGTGCACCACGTAGGAATGCCCAGGGCCTGATGGGATACCTTACAAATTTTTATAAAAAGTATTTTAAGCAAATTGCCCCCCTCCTCTTGGCATCTATGAACCAGTGCTTACTGGAAACGCGCCTCCTACTTAGTGGTCATGAATCATATATCATAACCCTGTATAAGAAGGGTGACAAATTGGACCTGGCCAACTGGCGTCCAATTGCACTCTCTAACACTGATATGAAAATATTCAAAAAAATTTAGCAACCAGATTAGGCGCAATAGCCTCTAACGTCCTGTCACCCAACAAGTTTGGGTTCATACCAGGGCGCTCAATATGGAACAATATACACCTGTTGCAAACATATTTCAGTCCAAAGCAACTGGAGCCCTGGTCTTCTTAGACCAGGAAAAGGCGTACAACCGCGTTAGTTGGCCATACCTAAAGGAATGCCTACACGCTTTCAAAATCCCACCCAGATTTATAAACTGGGCGATGCTCCTTACAGAATCTGCAACCATGTCTGTATGTGGCCCTGGCTTCCTAACTAACAGGATCACACCACACAGAGGGCTCAAACAGCGGGACCCCCTCAGCCCACTGCTGTATAATTTCAGTTTTGATCCACTCCTTCGCGTAACTGACTCACGCCTCATGGGCATAACTGCACAAAGACAGCCAACAGTCAAGATACTGGCATTTGCGGATGACTGTGTGGCAGTTATAGCTAATAACAATGATGCCCAACAGCTGTAACGCACCCTAGAAGAATACTCCATGGTGAGCAACACATCGCTCAACAAAGGGAAAACAGAAATAATTTGTCTTAGGCAAGTACACTAACAACTGGGCTACAACATCTGAACCTCACACCCCCATACGAAGGAATAACTTACTCATCTTACCCTTCACATCATCTCCCACCACCACCCTTGTCCGCCACCTTGGGATATGGCTGGAAACAGGGGGATATGCCAATGAGACAATGGAGAACAATCTATTACAGCGGGTATCCAACCGCGTCGCCTCCTTAAATGAAAATCCCCAGGACTGACAGGGCGAGTAACAGTTGCTAACTCACTCATCCTCCCAATACTATGGTTCCCTGCCCACGCGATCGCCTTCTCACCCACATTCATAACGTCAATCCGCGCGCTCATCCAGGGCTGTCTGTGGCCCAGATCCCATCCACCCATACGGATGGAAACACTCTTTGGCCCACGCTCCAGCGGAGGCATGGTACTAATAGATTTTGAGAGCCACGCCAACCGCATCCTGGGCACCTGGATAAAGGAAGTCCTTGCCCAGACCTCCCGCAGCAACACTGGTCCAGGGCAGCGAGGACTAACTCCGCGCAGGCGCTCAAAATAGCCAACTCATATAGCCCACCCAGACTACTATCATACCTTGCTAAACGCCCCACCGCAATGGGCCCACATGGAACCCCCCACTTCAAATGCATCCTCTGAGCCATCTGCCGCATGGGATTGACCATAGAGAACACTGGCACTGTGCAGGGAAGGGGACAACACAGCTCCCACTTCAAATTAAGAAAACCAGAAAACCACCCCCAGAGAGACATGCTTGCTAAGACCCCAACCATTGCTAGAATCGAACACCTAGATGCGTTGGACATTCCCTACGACTTAACACAGAAGGCAGTGTGGAGAATGACGCACCATCCACTCCTACAGCCGAGGGTAAGAGCCAACGCCTGGCGCTGCCTGAGAAGGACCTATAGGACAGTGGACCGCTACAATTCCCTTCATGCAACCTGCGCAGTATGTGGAGGGGAGGGATCCCTACACCACCGCCTAGAAACATGCCCTCCAACCAAAGCCATATGGCGAGAAGTTGCGCGCCTGCTTAAGATCCAAGACGAGCAGGAATTATCTATCTCAAAGAACCTCCTCGCACTCCAGCTTGAGCCACCAATCCCATCTAACCTCTGCTCCCTAATGATAACCATTGCAATGTGGAAATTCACACCATTGACTTAGATGCGTTCAAGGGCACGGTCCCAACCATCCATGGGTTATCAACAGGTTCCACGTCCACTTATTGAAGCACTTACAAGCCTGGCTCTATGGATATATGAGGCCAAGGCAACAGGCGCTCATAGAATCGTGGTTCCCACTCTGGTTCCTCCAAACGGACCCTTTTTGATACACACCTGCTCCATAGCTGTGGAAACCCTCGGAGTAGCGCACCAACCCCCATACCTGGCAGTCCTGCCGGCAACAGGAGTAACCTGAGTACCCCAGGGTGCACAATTTTATCTATCTTTGCTTCCCCCATTTTTGTTCCTACACATACTCAGTAATGCCCATCTCCTGGTCGGCTTGCCTTGGTTAAATAAAAAACCAGTTCGCTGATATTAAGAGTCTACAGTGACTCTTAGATACCAAAGCCTTGCTCGCTCATGTCAATGAATGTTACTCTACTCTCCCAAATGATATACCTGAATTCCATTGTCAAGTCAATAATTCTATCCCCCAAACTGACCTAAAAACCACCAAGTTAAGTGTAGGAACAGACCCTTTATTCAACTATAAACGTTCTCTCTGAACTATTGGTGGTTTTTTCAATCCCAACTTTAAAGATTTTACTTGAAACTGAAATTATCCAGTCTTATTATACATATATGAAGGTGCGATGGTACATGCTATGGATCACCAAGAAAGGCTTCACATACAAATCAGTCTTATTAGTAAGTCATGAGAGATTGTAATGCCACATTTCAAATAATGTACTATTTTGGATGAGATAAAGGATGCCCTTATCAAGGAATTCTGAATTCTGTATCCTTTTTTACCAAAACAGGCTTTTATGTGGATCTTCTCTAAACATGAGGAACAAAAACCAAGTTTGCTGAGCGGTTTAATTCTTAAGATCAGGCCCTCACTTCTCACAATTGAGTTACATTGGAAATACCATCGCTGCCATTTTCTCCACGTTTTAATACAGTATACTCTTAAACTACACTACCAGAATGCAAAGAAGATGTACAAACCAATTTTTTATTAATAATCTATAATGGAGTTGCCTGATCTGGAAGTGCGCCAAACACCTAACAAGGGACCTGTATTCACATGATTGCTGTAGGATAATTCCAGAGGTATAAACCTTGGCGTGACCCTTGATCTTATTGCAGAATCTTTGGTCATCAGGAGAATTCTTGTTGGAATAAAAATATGATGAGGCTGGAAAAGCAGAGTCTGCTTAAAGCGCAAGGCGCCCTCAATTGTTGACTCTGCGCCTCATTCAGCGTCTTAAGTACCTACTCACTCAAAATCTTACATCCTTTCCAATCCTGATGTAATGGTTGTTTCAGACTTATTAAAACCAGATAAAGATATAAAATTCTCTTACTCTGCTCTTTCTGGACCACTTCCATTAGAAATTTCAATTTAAACAACCCTCATTTTGCATTGAGGTCAACTTTGTTGAAGTAGTTGTTCATAAGGTAATAGCTCTGGTCATAGTCAATACCAGATCTCCATTATTATCATTTCCTCTTAATTGGTGAACAGATAAAGGTTGTGCCAGCTCAAAACCAAATTTTTTGATTATAAGACCATGGGCCTCATCAGACCTTGTTGAATTTGAGCTTGTAATAGGCTAACTGGTGCTCTATGCCTTTAATCTAATAATGTAAATCATGGACTTTTTCTTACCACTGATAGGAAAATAATAGAAAACTAAAAACTACTAAAGGTCTTAAATTTATAGTTTTTTATTAGGTGCCGCAATTGGTAAAAGAGAGAACATATATAATAAATTGATACTAAAATATAAAGCGTCGAGGCTCAACATTTGGATAGCTTGGGAAATTCCAAAGTAAGTAAGATGTGATTTTAGCATATCAAAGCTCAGAAAACTCACTTCACTTAGGCAGAATGATGGATGGTGATTTATGTTTGGCTAAGATGTACCCATGGGGTAACTATTAGATAAATTTTAGACAATTCTCATTCGAGAAAATTATTTTACCTTGGGGGATCACCGTCACACCTATAAAAGGGGGTGGTCTCACATAGGTGCTTAATGGACTTGGTCATGGATGAGGATGTACCATCTGATGGACGCCCCATGGTTCGCTTCATGGTCAAAGTAATCTAACTGCTGGATATTGGTTTATTTGCCCATAGATGATTCAAAATCGTGTTACCTCAATTTGTGAGGTTCCACTGAGAATTGTCCAGGGTCTTTTGGCTGATTAAATCATTACTATCATTAAAATAAATTTCCTCATTGTTGTGGACTCATAAATGTCCAACATGATCTTCATTCGGCTGAGTTTTACAACATTCTTATTCTGAAGCCTGGGAGGCAAATTTTTTACATTACCCCCTAAATAATGTTAGTGGAGAATAGGGCCAAAGGAAGTGGCCTTGAACTTGGTTGATGGTAAGTCCAGAAGTGAGGGATTTGATAGAATACTCATCCCCTCGCTTGTATGTGACTGAAAAAGGCCCTTCCCCAGATAGAGCCGTGCTTTTCACTTCTTGGAGTCATTTTATTAAGGTAATATAGTACAAGTCGGATAATTGGAATGAAGGAAGAGAGTCCCAGAGCTCATTTTTGGCTTGGCCTTCTATGTTTACTGTTTTTGCATAATTAGTCATGGCCTCTGATTGTGTTTGGATGATGTGTTAGGACAACTTTTTCATGGTTTTTCAGGATCAGTCCGGTTAGAGAAAACATCCTTGGCTGATAATGCTGGCATATCAGGTTCTCGCCTATCTAACACATGGAAAGGGGACAAATTGAGGAAGTGATGGTATCTAATATGGTAGGCCATGAGGGCACTGTGCAAGTAGAGATCCCAATGGAGAGGGTCTGAAGTGGCCATTTTGTGTAAAATCGTGACCAAGGTACCATTAACTCTTTCTACTACATCAATTATGGATGGGGTATAGGAAGCTGAGAAGAGCTGTTGCACTCCCATGAGGTGGCAAAGAGTTTTACCACACATGATTTAAAATCTTCCCATTGTCACATAGGAGGACCTGAAACCCATGCCAGGTGAAGATGTACTGGTGTAAGAAGGTAGCCATGGCTTTAGCAGTCTGAGCGGAAAGAGCAACAACTCTAACTCACTTGGTGAAATGATCAATAACAACCGAGATATAGCGATTTCCACCGGTGGTCTAAAGTAGAGGACCTACCACGTCCAAACTTAGAATGTGGAAGGGTTGGTGAGGCGTCGTAGGTTAATAGTGATATCAGGTCTTAGCTGGTTTGTTTTTACAGGTCAGGTATGCATCTAAGACTTTAGTTATGGTTTTCAAAATACCCTCCCAGTAGTAACGCTCTTTCACCCACTTATGTGATTTGTGTACTCCGCTATGCCCCATGATAGGTGTGGGAATTCAAGATGACAGGAACTAGCTCTGACGGCTAGAGATATGGCAACCATTTTACTCCTACTTTCTCATATAAAAAACTCACGTTCTCCAACTTTGTGTTGTGAGAGTGCCGAGCAATCATCTTCTGTAATGTTCATCTTCATCAGCCCAGGCCTCTGGAGTCATGAGAAGATCATATAGCCTCTCAGTTTCACTATTGTCTAAATGAAGAATGGGCATCCGTGTTAGCCCATATACATCATGTGACACGTTCCTGCAGATGCTCAATAGTCATATTGTAATATTGGAGCTTCTGAGCCCAATGAGCCAACTGAGATGTGGGGTCCTTCATATTCTACAACCACTTCAAAGAGGCATGGTCGAGGATCACTTTGAAGTGAGTTCCATAAAGCAATGGGTGGTAGTGTTTGACAGCGAGCAGAACAGTTCAAGCACTCCTTCTCCATGACGCTGTAGTTACGCTCAGTTTTTGAAAGCATTTTTCTAAAGAAAGATATGGGATGATCAACCCTATGCTCATCCAATTGAGCCAAGATTTCTCCAACAGCGTAGTAAGAAGCATCTGTAAAAATTGAAGAGTTTACTGGAGTAAGAGTGGCGGAGTATTGGCCTTTCTTGCAATAGCTCCTTCAGAGTCTCAAAAGCTCCTTTTGTTCAGCACCCCAATGGAAGGGGGATCCTTAGCCAGGAGGCGGACGTGGGGCTCACTGAGCTGGGCGAACTTAGGGGTGACTTGATGGTATTACCCCATCATGCCCAAAAATCCAGAATGTCACGAAGGGTTTTGGGCGCAGGCATATTAGATATTGCTTTGACTTTATCTTGTAGAGGTTGAATTCCATATTGTGAGATGGTGTGCCTAAGGAAATACAGTTTCTTCTGAAAAAAAGTACTCTTGGAGGGCTTCAGTTTGATATTAGATGCCCGTAAGATTGAAAACCACCTTTAGATGAGCGAGGTGTTCATTGAAAGTCTTAGAGAAAACTTTAATATCCTTAAGATAGACAATGATGAAGCTTGATTTTAGATCCTGCAAGATATGATCCATTGCTCGCTGGAAAGTGGCAGGCACGTTGCTAAACCCTTACGGTAGTTGTGTAGGTTGGAAGAGACCCCAACTGCAAATAAGAGCACATTTCTCCTGGTCTTTTTGGAGAAAGGTCCATTTGCCAATAACCGCTAGCCAGGTCCATGGCGGAGAAGTACTTAGACCCAGAGATTAGGGCCAGAGCGTCATTAATGCGAGAGATAGGGTGACTATCCTTCTTGGTGAGGTTGTTTAATTTGCAGTACTCCATCACTACCCAATGACCTCCATTTTTCATTTTTATTAATAAAAGTGGGGATGACCAAGGGCTTTGTGACGGCACCAGCAATCCAGCATTCAGCTGTTTGAGAACTGCCTGCATCTGTAGTTCCTCAACTTTTAAATTGCAATAGGGCTTGAGCAAATGGGTTTAGCATCCCCAAAATCAATAGTAGTATCCACCTTTTCATGTGCCCATAGTCATTGTTGGATCTGGGGAAAATGTAACTGTAAACTTTGAGTAAAGTGTGGACTTTATCCAGCTCAGCTGGGGTCAGTTCATCGAAGATATGAACAGAAGGTAGGGTACATATTAATTGGTTGATGGGTAAGCCCATATATGCCATAGACCAAATACAGTGGACTTTCTTGATGCCCTCAATGGGTATCAGCAGGCCTCTAACGATCTCCTAATGCTTTTTCACCACCATATCCTTCTTGGTGAGATTCTATAGAAAAATGTTAATAGGCCGATGATAGCTGGGGCGCTAACACGCCTGAAAAAGATCTAGGCTCTAATGGACTAACTCCATCTATGCTAATGAGGTGTAGTAGGCAGTTGTGTGGGATTTGCATGGTAATCTTCGTGTAAAATACCCTTTGTTCCTCAGCCTTAATGACCACCTATTCAGAAGCATAGAAAGGGATACCATCCAGTGCATCCACTTAGGGAGGCAAAAGTTTTGTATGTCTGCCTGCCGTGGTGTAATGCAAGAATAAAGCGGAGGAGGGATAATCAACTGTGAAAACATAATCTTTTTATTGAGCTCATCATTAGACAGAATCAGAGGAACCTCATATTTAAGCAGGGAGAGATATCCCTGCTTTAAATTAATAAAACCTTCATATTTGAGCATAAATTGGGTTCCAATGAGTAAATTGTAGGTGTTATTAGTCAAAGCTGCTGCTGGAGCCGATAAGAGAAGCTTCCAAAACAAAAGGGCAGAGAAGAGTAAGCTCCAATGGCGCGGGTGTTGTTTGGGACTGCAGTACCAAACTCTTTTTAGTGTAATTGATGTCAGGGGCCAGCTTAATTTTCTTAATGAGCTTAGTTGACATAACGCTCACTGGGGACCCAGTGTCAAGGATAGCTTTAACCCGCACTCCATTTAGAACGACCACCACTTTAGTTAAAGTACCCTCCAAGGTTGGGGGAAGAGTGAGGACCTCTTTTAAATGGAAAATGGAGGCTAGTTGTCTGGCAGTTTCAGGGTATTCTTCCTGGATAGTCTGCGGGTATGAAGAAACTGTGTAAATCGGAGAAATGTGGCAATGAGCTAGTCTTCATCACTGAAAGTGCCATTAACCTTGAGACTCCTTATCAATTGCTGAAGATAAGCTTGACATGGGATCTTAGCCCAAATTACTCTCTCCAGGTTTAATCAATCAGGTGCCTCCACTTCACCTGGGGCTCCTAAAACGTAATGACCAACAATTTCATCACCTTCTTCAGATTTGTCGTCAGAGGGATTGTCAATTCAGGTTAAGAATCCCATAGAAAGTGGAGTAGGTTTAGATCTTCCATTATGTGATGATAAGTCCTGGGGTTGCTCCTCCATCTCATTAACTTTTGGGGGAGGCGTTGGAATTGTCACAGGTTAAGCTTCAACATTCAAAGCAGGAGGTTTGGGCTTCTTTATCGAGACAGGTTTCAGACTAGAGTTAGCTGAATGAGAAGTTGAATGGGATAGCACCGTGGAGGTGGATGCTTTAACTTTAACAGCTTTGAGCCATTCAGTGGCTGGGTGCTTCTGCAAAACAGGCGGTTTAACCTTTGTGACCTGGTCATTAACCCATTGTTAGTGGAAAAAATTAGGACCTGTAAAAGGCGTTTAGACTGAAGAGCAGGCTTTAAAATCACTTGGGATGGGCGCTCTGAAGAAGATGATGGGTAAGGAAAAGATACAGCTGCCTTCACCAACTGAGTGTTTTGAACTGAAGACGAAGGGGAGCACTGCTCCATCACAGCCGTTACCATCTGACTATCTTTATAAGTAGAGGAAGTATTTTGTAATGGAACTCCGCAGAAGCAGGTTTCCAGAGGGAAACAGCCATAGTAGAGGCAAAATTGGTTGGCGTAGATGTTTGGATCAAAAATCCTTGTGTAGGGTCAGGCTCATAGATATCTGAAACTGCTAATTAAGCTTCCATGATATCCCGTACAGTTTTAAAAGTGCACTTTACAGAAGAGAGATGCATCACCAAGGAGGGATGAGATGCCAAACTAGCCAAGATAGCTGCAATTGCATCATTGAGAGGGAGCTTTTGGGCAAGCAACAAAGGATGAGCTTTATTATAGAAGCGCTCTTTAAAAAAGTGATCGATTCTCCCTCTTGCAAACTAAGGCACATAAAAGCCTGTTTTTTCACTGCAAACTTTGTTTAAAATTAATACATCTAGAAGCACTTGCTTAACCTCTGACCAAGTCTTGAGGTTGACCATGGTGAGGACCATTCATTCTTGAGCTATTTGAATTAAGCAATAAGGATGTACTGGATTTTAAGCTAGTCAGTTGCTCCTTCCATCACAGATTCATAAACATAAAGGAAGGAGCCAATACTGTCTTCACCAGGTATGAACTTTTCTCGCAGAGGGGGTTTTCTTATAAAGGGCATTTTATTGAGTGCATATTAAGCCATTTAAGGCGAGACAAAGCACTAGCTAGCTGGAGTTCAATGGAGGCTAGCTGAGGGGGTTCTTCATTCTTTTTTGTGGTTTTTGCGGATATACAGGCGCCCCTGTAGTGAGCACCACTTGTTTTATTTTGGTTTAGAAAAAGTCTCGCTGGTGCTCGTTTTAATAAATCTAACAATGTAAATCAGGGACTTTTTCTTACCACTGATAGGAAGATAATAGAAAACTAAAAATTACTAAAAATTTTTAATTTTTCTTTTTTTTTAGGCGCGCGTGGGGGTAAAGATAGAATATATATAATAAATCAATAATAGTATATAAAGCATTGAAGCTCAACATTTGGATAGCTTGGAAATTCTGAATTTACTAAAATATGATTTTAGCCTATCAAAGCTCAGAAAACTCACTTCACTTAGGTAGAATGATATATGGTGATTTATGTTTGGCTAAGATGTACCCATGGGGTAATGATTTGATAAGTTTTAGACAATCTGGATTTGAGAAAATTATTTTACCTTGGGGGATCACCGTCACACCTATAAAAGGGGTGGTCCCGCATAGGTGCTTAATGGACTTGATCATGGCTGAGGGTGTACCATCTGATGGACGTCCCATGGTTCGCTTCATGGTCAAAGTAATCTAACTGCTGGATATTGGTTTATTTGCCCATAGATGATTCAAAATCGTGTTACCTCAATTTATGAGGTTCCACTGATAATTTTCCAGGGTCTTTTGGCTGATTAAATCATTATTATCATTAAAACTAATTTCTTCATTGTTGTGGACTCATAAATGTCAAACATAATCTTTACTCAGCTGAGTTTCACCCACAACATTCTAATTATATAGCCTGGGAGTCAAATATTTAAACAAACCTAATCTCTTGGGGCCTAATCTTCCATGCCACTTTAGTTAATATCCCTGGTTTTGTTATCCTCAATATTGTGCCTTCAAATGCTGGTTATGACCTTCGTTGGAATATTTGCCCACATTCTCAGCAGATTTGATTTACCAGGGGTCATTAGGGTATAATTCTTTTATAGCGAAGTGAATTAAAAATATTGGTTGAACCTGATTTTGGGTTTAACAATGTTCATGGGATTTTAGGTTAAATGCCTGGGTCAGACCCATTGGGGATTGATCTGAATGCTTAGGATCTTGTTAGGCAGAGTTGCTGATGAAACGGGGGCATATGATAGTTGAAAGTTTGATTAAATATCAGGTGTACCAATTGGGATCAGTTGGGGTTCATCACTGACTAATTGGGAATTTAAGGATCAAGTTGCAAGGCGAGGTATCCCGCCTGCAACTAGTGAATCAATCCATTGGTTCACTACTTTCCTTAATGGGTAACAAGGCCCATTACCTAAGCAGGTCGCTTGCCAAATATGGTTGGTTCATAGAGATCAAGAGGAAAACGTTAGGGACATGTTTCCAAGTCTTTCTGTTTTAGGTCTTTAGGATGTCCAATGATGGAATCCTAGTCAGGATGGGGAAGACCATTACTGATGAGATGGTGACGGGTAATTTAATGGCAACGGCTGCTGTTTCTAGGCTGAGGCGGCAACTGAGGGTCGGGGCCAAATTCCCTCCATAAATTCCCTGAGAACTCACTTATTAAATAGAATTTTGTGACTTAAAAAAGTCTTTATGACTAAAAAAAATTTAATACTTTGCAGAATCTATTATTAGCTTTATTCATTTTCATTAAAATTATTGCTGTGTGCTTCAATTAGGTCTTCTTTAATAGGATAAAGAGTAAGGATTGAGGATCTTAAGAAGAGAAACTGAGCTGAGATGGAATTGCTGCTGACTTCATGTCACCCGAGGAAAGGCCAGAAACTAGGAGATGAGCGTAGATCAAGTTAGACTAATAGTGTAATAAACACTCTAAGGACATCTAGAGTTTTTTGAGGAGAAATACCAGTCAAGCATTGGACCAACACTGGTTATCTATTCAACTACAGATAATAGTCTTTATATTGTTATCAATGTATATCATATATTCTTAGACAACTCAAGGAATGCACAAAACTAAACCAGTGAAAGATATCAATTTAGGGGTTAATATTCATGAACGAGCAGCGAAGCCCCAACTTTTTGACGTGCTCAACTTTGTGACTCCTTGTTCTTGATTGCTACCTTCTGGACCTCACTTGAGAGCGGATTCCATGACATCATGCTGCACCAGTACCATATTGGTCATCTCTGCCAAGAGATAAACCGATCAATCTGTGCAAACCCTAGAACAAGTTACCAATTTCACTTCATCATTCACTCTGTAGTAACCCCAGGATTAGTTCCAGTGACTTCATCAGTCAACCTGTAATAGCCCCAGGACGTATTCTAACAACTCCTCTTTGCTCTCAGGATCCCCTCAGCCATCCTTGCTGAGTCCTGTACTAGAGTTTCAGGACTACTCATAGTGGACCCCATTTCAACCTGAGCTGGTCCTCCCAACAACCTGTTCATAGGGTTTATTTCAAAAATTCTAGTTTCAGCCCGTCATGATCCTACTAACAATTGGGACTTTTTCCAGTCATTATCTTCCCCTTCTCCCACACTTGGTAGGTGGGACCATAGCAGATGCATTTCCATGGCAGAAAATAAAACTGGTTTATAATTAACATTTTTATGCATCTTTTTTTCATATTTTTAATACTTTCTTATAATTTTTTCCTACTAAGTCCTATACTCAATATTTTGTGTGGATACTATTAACTATTTGACTATCTACAATATTCTTGATTGTATAGGCAGCATTTATCAACTTGGCAATATTTTTTAAATAGCCTAAACTAGGGTGTCCAAATTGTTTTTTTCTCAAATTCAGGGTAGCACAATAGGATACCCTATCTCCCACAAGGCATTCTTTCAACGCAGGCCAGTTCTGGTCATCCATTTTCTTCACGTTTATTTTCCTTTTATAGCATTTTTCAAGTTCCCAAGATTGTAATTCTATCATAATATAGGCCAAACGGGAAGGCTATTGTTCAGCACTCATCACCAAAGCTGTATCAATGGCTATACAATTCTAGCGGCAATAAGGCCCTTTGCCCATATAAAATTTTAAATGGCGTTCTCCATGTCGCCAAATGGTAACTGATATTTTAGGTGAGTGTATATGAACTCAGTTATGTTCCATAAGTGAAAAACTATGACCAACTTTCATAACACTGAGGCTATAGTGGTGTGCACTCTTTCTGCCATCCCATATGTTTCTAGGAGATGGGGACTGAAATTATCACCATATTCTCATTAGTTTGTTTAGCCTGGGAATCATATAAGACGTAAATTTGGTCCCATTCTTGCTGAGGATAACTTGAGGGCATTCATGCTGATAGACTAGACTATGTTAACTTTTGGAGGATTTGATTGATTCTTCAAACTTGTTGCACAGGGTAAAACCCACTGAACAATGAACGATATATATGAGGATCGCTGGCCCTTAACTATTAATAATAATAAAGTATTTAATTAAGAGCTATTGCCCTGTCAATACCAATATATCTAATAATGAACTTAACGGCTACTTCCATTACTCTTTCTTACTGCTCTCTTTCTACATAAGAAACCTTTCCCTCTCACTCTCACGCACAACTCTAAATCCTCAGTATTCCTTGGAAGATTCAACACGTTCCACTTGGTAATTATTTATTTGCTAAGATCTAGGGGCATTATTTGAACATTGAGGCTTCATCATTATTACCCAAATATGCCAAAGCATTATTATTTGATCAATTGACTTTGCATTAACATAATCAATTGCTCAATATTGAGGCTCACCTCAACTCCCCGTTATGATCTGACAAACAGGTGACTTATTGTCCAATCATATCAACTTCATGATATTACCCCCCTTGACTGGATGATAGTATACTATTGCTTGTATTCCTGAAGAAACTTCACATGTACTTAGTTGATAATCTGACCACCCATAGGTTCATTAATAGTGTAGGCATCAACAACTGTCTTCTTGATTATCTCAAACAGTTCAATCCATATGCTGGCAATCTTGTTCTTTCGTCCAGACCCACGTTGGTCATGAAACAGGAAAGTTTTTCCACACAAACTGGGGGAATCCGCTGCATCTACATTGGTCAGCCTGATCTCAAATCCTCTTAGCTAAACTAGTGAAATATGCTTCCATTCAGAGTTTAATCAATGTGTCCATCAAGACAGTCAAATAGCGCTTTGCTCTACTCCGCCAGTATCCCCCACACAGGAATAAAACAATGCTGGCAAGTCTGGATGTCTTCCATAAAGTACTTGGAAGAAATTCTTGCTGTTTGATGAGTGGTAGCTAATATTGTATGCAAAGACAGTGGTGGATAAGAGGGTACTTTTATTCTAAAGGCTGATTCTTTACAAGTTTGCGGAGAATATTTAACAAGGTACTGTTGGCCCGCTCAACCATTCCATTAGATTCAGGGTACTATGGTATAGTCCAGACCCCACGAGTTGCCATTAAATCATTCAACTTGGGCAGAATATGCGACGTGAAATTAGTTCCATTGTCTGTGAGGATGAATTTACGGACAGCCATGGTGCTGTATGACACACTCCAGAATGAAATTTGTGGTAGCAACAGCCCCTAAATCATTTATCACCCTTGCTTCCACCCAAATTGACAAATGATCAATTGCTACTATTTTTGAGATTTTTGCCCATATTCCCAGCCTGCTAGATTACCAGGGATCACTAGGAGATAATTTCCTAATGAAAGGTGAATTTGAAATTTGTTGACCCTGATTTTGGGGTAGCTATGTTTTGGGGATTTTAGGTTATTCGCCTGGTCAGATCCATTGGGGATCAATCTAGATGAATGCTTAAAATCTCACTGGGAAGAGTTGCCAAAAAAATAGAAGCATCTGATGTTAATTAACTATCAGGTATACTGATTGGGATCAGTCAGGTTTCATCACTGAATGATCAGGAATTAAAGGAGTAAGTTGTTAGGCAAGTGATGCCATCTGCAACTAGCAAATCGATCAGTTGGTTCATGACCTGCCTTAATGGGTAACAAGTCCCATTATCTAAGCAGATCGCTTTCCAAATATGGCTGGTTTGCTTGGATCAAGAGGAAAATGTTAGGACACGTTTCTGACTCTTTCTGTTTAGGTCTTAAGGATGTCCAATGACAGAATTCTAGCCAGGATGGGGAAGACCATCGCTGCTGAGACAAGGATGGGTGATTCAATAACGGCTGCTGTTTCATTGAGGAGGTGTCAACCAAGGGTTGTGTGCCAATCCCCCACTATAAATTCCCTACAATTGACTAATAATAAAAAACACAGTATATTGTAATATATCTCAGCTTATTAAACTTTATCAGCATCCAATTGTTCTATTATTTCTCAGGGATACTATTACTTTGTGCTATAATTGGGAGACTCTTTAAGAAAAAGAGTAAGGATCTGAGCGGGGATCCAGAGAAGAAGCGGGATCAAATTGGGGATTGCTGCTGACTTTGTGTCAAAACAGAAAAAAATAAAATGGGATTCTAAGAGAAGATTGGGGTAGATGGTATGAGGGAACGAATCCCTATTTTAAAGCATCACAAGTATTTTGAGAGGAAATAATGGCCAAGTGTTGGGTTGAGATCTAATACTTCCATTCAACTACAGATAATAGTTGTCATACTATTATCAACCATATATATCAACTATTATACAACGCGGAAGAATTGCACAAAACTTAAACCTGTGCATGTAATAAGTTTATAGGGGTTATTGGCTGAAAGTAATCCTAAAAGCCTATAAATTTTTACAAAGTGGTGCTCACTACAGGGGTGTAGTTAGTTAGAAGAACTTAGAAGGATGTCGTATAAAGATGAGTTAAGAAAACTATGGGCATAGTTGGCAACTGTTAATCAAAGATTGCCCTGAACTCAGCGGATCATTGAAAATTTGAAGCCTTGGGAGAAAGAGTCGCCAAGATGGAGAAAAGGACTGATAATGTCACAAATTTTTGGAGTGAGTTACCTGGAAATTTAACATCATTTAAGAAGAAAGAAGGGGACTTAATTTGAGAAGCCTTATTTCTGAAAAAAAAGCATGAAGCAGATCTCATTCGTTTTAGAGCTTTCAGCGCTGATATTGAGTGGCTGATTAAAAAGGTCGAGGAGTTAAAAACTCAAAAATGGGATTGTGAGCCATATGAAGCAATTGATGCTAAAGAAAGCACTCCTCATACAATAATTGGGAAGTCAAATACCCAAAGACAAATGCCACCTGCTTTTGCTGCTATTTCAGAGTTGATTCCTGAAATCACTCCTCAAGTGAGCCAAGTAGCTAAACCTAGAGAGGTGGCAAGAGAAACCTCAGAGGAATTCAAGGTGACACCAAAATTGCTGAATTTCTATCTGGATAACACCCCAGTATTTTTCTGTTTATTCAATATGACTATGTATGGATATAACTTTTGGAATTTTGTGAGAAATTATAATAAGCAGGCGCTACAAAGGCTACGAAATTATTAGTTTCGTGGCTCTAGAGAAGATTGACACAATTGCAATGAGGTTATTAGTTCTGTTGCTATAGTTGATTTCAATCGAAAATACAGAATCCTATATGAAAATAGACCAAAAAGAAGTTATGCGAGACAAGAAATGAAGTACTTTATTGATTAAAAACCAGAGATATTTATAGGGGAAAATTTAGTGGTTCTTCACGAGGATTTCCGTGATTCACCCGAGGTAAGATCTTTCCTAACAGAGAACTGATATTGCTGATTATTATTGTCAATAATATACTTGTGATGGTCAGATCTAATAGAGCTTTTATTAGATGCAATTGACCTTCTTAGAAAGGGCTTAGCCCCCAATAAAAAGCTTAGTCATTTCAGATTGCTTGGTCATCTCAGATTGCTGAGCTTCTTTGTATTGCTTATCTTCACCCATCATAGGAGGCTGATAACTCCAAAAGGGTCTTCTTCAGTCGCGTTGAGAATTGGAAATACCTGCCATGGATTTTACAATTTCATTAGACTGAGATATCAAATCTTGATCTGAAGTAAACGGTCATCTTAGTTGTATCTCCAACAATGCCCCCCTTAAGATCTTGCCTAAGGGGCACCTAATTGCGAAGAAACCTACTATGCACTCTATTGATAACAGTACCACTATCAATAGCAACAATGGAGTATTCATTACACCGATGATAAATAATATGATAAGGACCAGCCCATACTGTGTCCAATTTGAGAATCCTTACTCCTGGCCTATGGTGGTAGAAGAGTACGAGATCCCCAACTTGGTATTTTGGTAGCGTAGGCTTACTAGCGTTGGTTCTGGTACCTTTCTTCAAGGTGGTAGCAGAAAGGAAACTTGAAGCTAATGCTTGTAATTGAATGATTTCATCAGCTAATCTCCTCATAGCTAAATCAGTAGTTTGCGAGGTAACCTCATCAAGTATAGGTTGTACACTTGAAAGAGATAGGTTCCCAACCATATAAAGCTTTGAAAGGAGATATTCCACTAATATGATGGTATCTAACTCTATAGGCTAACATCGCACTAGGTAAGTAAAGGTTCCACCTTCTAGGATCATTTGAGGCCATCTCTCAAAGAATGTCTACAAGGGTACCATTTGCTCATTCAACCACTCCATTAGTAGAAGGATTATAAGGGGTCATAAAGGACTGTAAGTACCCATTAGTTTGGTAAGCTCAGCTACCACCTGATAAATGAAGTTGGTCCCATTATTAAATAACAGGACTTTTGGGTAACTGTGCCTGGTGAAAACTCGCTTGAAAAGAAAGGACGCCATTACCTTGGTGATGATCGTGGAAACTGAAATAGCTTCAATCCATTTAGTAAAATGGTCGATAGGAAAAGAATATATTGATGTCCATAGGTAGCCATAGGGAGAGGACCCACCACATCAATACTCATAGTAGAGAAGGGTTTGGAAGGTCCCACAATTTGGTGTTGGAACATCGGATTTTCACCACGTTGTTGTTGGCACTTAAGACAAGATTCCGCACATCATGTACAGATTCCAGCATGTTATCCCAGTAACAATGATTTTTTAACCACTGTAGGGTCTAAGCGACAGCTCCATGACCTACAGTTTGGTGGGCCTCCATAATAGTGTCAGTCCTCGCAGAGGGCAGAATAAAGGGCAACCACTTAGATCCTGACTTTCTATACAATGAACCTTCTTTAACCTGAGTATCTACGGTTAAGGATTGTAACTTCGAGATAACATCCTTAGATTCATGGAGCCAGAGCTCAGGTCTACCGATCAGGTCATAAATGCGATCTTCCTCTGCAGAGAATAACATTAAGATAGGCAATTGAGAAAGGCCATCAGCGTTTTGATGTATAGCTCCAGTGCAATGTTGAATAGTAAAGTCATAATTTTGGAGCTTTAGGCTCATCTAGCTAAGCGCCCATCAGGATCCTTCATTTGTTGCAACCACTTCAGGGAAGCGTGATCCGTTACAATAGTGAAATGCATGCCATATAGATAAGGGTGGAAATGCTTGATGGCAGACAACACAGCAAGGCATTCTCTCTTGGTAATGCTATAATTGCGTTTGTCCTTAGAAAGGGTTTTACTATAGTATGCAATGGGGTGATCAACCAGATTGGTATCATGTTGAGCCAGAATGGCCCCAATAGCAATATCACTGGCATTGGTAAATAGTATAAAAGGTTTGGAAAAGTCAGGATGGGATAATATTGGTGCACTCATTAAGGCTTGGCGCAACAGATCAAAGGATTGTTGCTGTGATTCTTCCCATAAAAAAGGGACTTCCTTGTGCAAAAGTTAAACTAAAGGCTCTGCAATATCTTCAAAATGGGGGATGAATTGTCATTAATATCCAACCAAGCCTAAAAACACTTGGATATTTTGCAAACTTTTGGTAACAGGCTTGTCCAAAATAGCTTGTATCTTATTATATAAGGGAAATATACCCTCGCGATTAACTTTATGTCCCAAAAATTTCATCTCAGTTTTAAAAAGCACACTTTGATGGTTTAAGCTTATTCGAGGCATGACGCAGCCAGCCAAAAACTTCCTTCAAATGAGCCAAATGCTCATTAAAAGTGCGTGAAAAAACAGTAACATCATCTAGATAAATTAAAACACAAGAAAGTTTCAAATCCCTAAACAAGCCATCCATGGCTCGTTGAAAAGTAGCATGGCATTACAAAGCCCCTGTGGCATACGATTTAGAATAAATAGCCCCTCACTAGAAATTAGAGCACATTTTTGATGATCTTCCGGGGCAAGATCAATTTGTCAATAACCACTTGCAAGGTCCATAGCTGAGAAGTATTGTGATCCACACAATAATCTCAATGAATCATCTATGTGAGGTAAAGGATAAGTATCCTTTTGAGTAACAGCATTGATGCAAGAATAGTCCATAACCACTCTATGCCCCCCATCCTTTTTGAATGAGTAGTAGAGGGGAAGCCCATGTACTCTTAGAAGGCGTTAGTAGCCCAGCATCAAGGAGTTGTTTCAGTTCCACTGAGACCTGAGCCTCCTCGACTTTGGATTTGCAATATAGTCGAGCTTGAATAGGGGGAGTATCCCCATTTTTCACCTGATGCTGTACCTCTTTCATTAGGCCAAAATCTCCAGGACTTTGGGCAAAGATATCCGCATATTCTTTAATCAGGGCCTCAGCTTCAAGATGTTGTTCTGAAGTAAGTGAATCCCCAAATTTTATGTCAATTCTAGCGATGAAAGGGGGATCTTCCAGTTCAAAGTTGAGTAAATCTCCACATCCTGAGATGGATAATATGTCACTCACAGGAGTAGGCTGCACATAGGCTATGGGATTATTGCAATTCAATTGTATAGGTCGAGAGGTGAGATTATTTAATAGAACTGAAACAGTTCCATTGTAGGCATGATCAAGGATACCAGGGCAAGGTAAAGCCTCCAAATGAGAGGTATTTTGATTACCAAAGATCTCTAATACATGATCAGGGGGTACAAATACTTGTACTCCCATATCAATTATGACTTGAGCTTTTGAGGGAATGGTAATCGGAGAGTTAGAATATAAAGGTATTCCCTCAGAGGCACAATCTGATGGAGGTGGAAGTATAGTCCTTGGACCTAGGATTTGGTATTCGAAAAGTGATATAGAAGTGGGGTATTAAAGTAAGCAAACACGTCGTTTGAGTTTGCCTTTGCTATTGGGAACAGCTTGTAGAATTAAAGGTATCCAGTACCCAATCAAAGAAAGGTAATTTTCCTTAAGGCTGATTATTGCATCAAAATCTATGAGAAACTTGGTTTCCAAGAGCAGATCATAGCAATTGTTATCCAATACCACTGCAGGGGCCAACACAACCAACTTTCCAAAGCGCATCAGAGGAGAGGAATAGGCACTATAGATTTAGTGTAAGAAGGTCCAGAAGTTCATTAGTCTTGGGAATGGTTTAAGTCCGGCGCCAATTTGATTTTCTTCATAAGTTTGGATGAAATTACATTGATGGAAAATCCCATATCAATGTTAGCCAAAACTTTCACCTTATGCACGATGACTTCCACCTGGGTTACATCAGTGCCAAAGTTTGGGATTGAGAACACTGAGGGATTAATGGAATTAGAAGAAAAAGAGGAAGCATAAGCAGAAATAGTGTCTTCGTTGTCTAATTAATCAGGGATATGAGGCACATCATGAGCGGATACCACATAACAATCTGTAGAAGAATAAAAAAGGTTTTGACTGAGGTACCTGAGGTAGGTCAGCACAGGGAGCCTCATGCCCTATGCTGACTCCTCTTTTTCAAATTCCTCCGCTTGATTTTTCCAACAATAAGATAACACATGACCCAAAAGACCACAAAAAGTGCACGGCTCCTTTTTTGGTTTGGATTTGGGTTTAGGTGGCATTTCATGGATATGAGAACAAGGGTTACTAGAGGAGGTCGGATGTACCACCCCATTAGAAATCTCCATAAGTGCTTCTTTGATGTTGATGATGGAGTTGAAATTTCGTTTAAATGACTTCAAATGTAATAGTAACTGTATGCAATAACTTTATGTACTCATTACAGCTGAGATTGCATCATTAACGGTAATCCAGTCACAAGTAGTAAGTGTCTGGGCCTCATGGTAGAATCATTTAGTAAATCCTGGATAGACTCTCCTCGTTTATTTTAGGTATTCATAAAGGCTTGCTATTGGTTGGAAAGGATTTGATCACTCCAGAATTCCTTAATGAGGGTGGTTTTCACTTGAGCTCACATAGTGAAAACCTTAAGATGAGGAACCATAATCTCTTGAGAAAACTGGCTTAGGCAAGAGGTGATATGGTGGACCTTCTGTTGGTCAGTAGCTTTATCCATTGCGCGTTAATAAACGAAAAGAAAAGAATGGATGTTACCTTCACCCAGTTCAAACTTATCCTTGAAGGTAGGGTTGAAAGGGTTAGCTTAAGTGTTCAAGATGTGTACACCTGATACTTTGACCTGTTCAGCCTCAGAGGGTTCAGACTCTGTGAAATGGGTATGAGGGGGAACTCAGTCAACTTGTTGTCTCAAGTGGTTCAAGTCATCTTGTAAATTTTGAACCCATTGGTTAAGATGGTCATTTGTAGGGGTTTGGTTTAAGTTGGAAATCGCAGTAAACATTTCAGTTTGCTTAGTCTTGAGTACTTTACATTTGACAGTCAACTGTTCAATGGATGCCGTCAACAAAGCAAACTGGGCTTCTTGCATAGTTTGATTTGCATTGCATAAATGATGTGCATTCTCAAGCCATCCAGTAAGTTGATTGAGGAATAGTACAGATCAGTCAGAAGACCTTCCAAGGATAAGAAACACCCTTGAGCTAGGGCTCGGATTTGTGTTTCTAATGCTTGTACTCAATATACTAGGAGCATTGAAGGTTCATAATTGAACGTTGGAAGTGAGGAGCCAGGGGGACCAGGAGGTCCTGGGGTCCTTGCAACCCATCTCTACCTGCTGGTACCACAGGCCTTGTTGACCCACTAGACCAGGGGGACCACGTTCACCAGGAGGTCCTGGGGTTACCGATGGGGAGCTAGGTGGTCCCGGTGGTCCTGGAGGACCAACTGGGCCGGGTTCACCTTCTCTAATGTTACCTACCACTTGGACAGGATGTTAGGTTAGCCCATTTAGCTCCCTCAAGCTCTTCTCATGTTTGGCCTGCAGCTGATCCAGTTGTCTCTTAATCTCACCCTCCAGGGTGGTAATCTGGTGGTGAATAGGGTTAGTGGCATTGCTAACTTGATGAGGTACTTCTTGGCTGATGTATCTCACAACTCCATTATCGATTCTCACCAACTGGTTATGAATATCGTTGATTTCTCTTCTATTATTGATAATGGCCTCTCAATTATCCCTTCCAAAGTTAGATGTCATTTTATAAAATGAAGATAGTTGAGAGTGAATCTTTTGCTCTAGAGTCAACTGGCGCTGAATTTAGAGATGATGCAACCCCAAAATCTGGAGTAAATGGTGAATAGAAGGATGTACATAATGCTGTAGATACTGCTCAGTTCTAGCCAAACCAAATTCAGTAGGCTGTAACACCGCTCAGTTATATAAGTTCATCATGTTGTCAGCAACTTTAGATGCTCAGTCATGATTAGGGCGAGCACTAGGTTGAATAGCCCCCTTGATTAGGCTTTTGATGGTTTCTTCAACATTTGTGGTTTAAATCTGATAGTTATATTGGTCAGGGCCCTCGATGGCAAAGTCCATTGAAGCTTGAAATTGTAGATTATTGATATTAGCAGAAGGCAAATATTGCCAGTTAGAGTGTACCCATTGGGTGATACTCAAAGATTCCTCAGAAGAGGGGCTCTCTTCACTAGACGTATTCATCGTTGTGAAAGTATGCTTTTACCAGGTAGCCTCAGGGGCAGACCTGGCTGGGAGCACAAGTATTGGAATTTTGTGAGAAATTATGATAAGCAGGCGCTACATAAGCTATGAAATTTTTAGTTCCATGGCTCTATCAAAGATAAACACAATTGCAACGAAGTTATTAGTTCTGTTGCTATAGTTGATCTCAATCGGATATACAGAATCCTGTATGAAAATAGACCAAAATTTAGGCTACGCGTGATACAAATTGAGGTACTTTATTAATAAAAATTAGAGATATTTATAGGGGAAAATTTAGTGGTTCTTCGCGAGGATTTCCGTGATTCACCCAAAGTAAGATCTTTTTTAACAGATGAACGATATTGCTGATTATTATTTTCATTAATATACTTGTGATGGTCAGATCTGATAGAGCTTTAATAGATGCGATCAACCTTCTTAGCGAGGGCTTAACCCCTTCAAAAAGCTTAGTTATTTTTGGATTGCTCGGTCATCTCAGATTGCTGATCTTCTTCAGATTGCTTATCTTCACCCACCATAGGAGGATGATAACTCTGAAGGGTCTTTCTTTGGTCAAATTGAGAATTGGAAATACCCATCATGGATTTTATAATTTCATTAGATCGATATATTGAATCTTGATCTGGAGTAATTCCGGTCATCTTAGTTGTATCTCCAACAATAGCAATCATCAAAAGGCATTGACGGTTTTAAATTGCCTAGACTATAATTGCCAAAACCTAGTGTTGCTCCATCTGGAGGGGGATAGCTGGTCATACATGGAGGCCAAAGCAGCCACTATGAAGGAATTTGGAAGCCTGAGATGCACGTTGAAGCACAAACAAGCGTTTATGGGCATCCAATTTCATAAAGATGAATCTTTAGCAAGCTTCGCTGATTGTTTCTACCAGGAATCACAAATTCTGGTTGGAGTGAAAGTGCTGGATGACTTTGATGCCAGATTTGCATTACAAGTGGCCCTTTGGCCCTACCATTATTTACACCAAATGATGTCTAATGTGTTCACAACAGAAATTACTACCTCTCAGATGGTAGACAGTTTAAAAATCTTGAGAGCAACCTTCAATGCCCCAAACAGAAGTTTCAAATCAAACCCAGTATGAAATCTGAATCTTACAAAGGGGAATGAGGGAGCTAAAGAGATGAACAACTGAACTGTGCCAGGAGATAAGCCCGTAGACTTCATATAGATTAATAAGAAAGAGAAATTATGTTACCAATGTGGAGGAAAGGGACATTTCGCTGTAAATTTCAAGAAGCTCAAGGATCAAATCAACGTGGTCCAAGTGAGAGAGTCTGCAACCGCAAAAGAGTCAGGAAAAGGGACTGCGGCCTATATGGGGAACAGTCTGGACTGCAGAGAAGCCTGTTCCTCCAAATATTATGCACAAAGAAATTGACATCAGTGATTTGCTTGTGGATGAAGACATACAGGATCAACTGTATCAAGTGTTCAATTTGGATGTGAATGTGGTAACAAGATCTGGGGTGAAGGGGATCGACCCCAAGATAATCAAGGAAGTTGCCTGGCCATACGCCTGACAACTAGTGGACAAGATTTGATGCACAGATAATCCTGATGAATTGACTGAAGTTCAATTAGATGAGGCAAACTTGTCAATCCCCTCAGCGCAATAAAGTGATCATTTCCTAATTTATCGGTGCAAATCATTCACACCCTCAATTTGACTAATAACGCCTCTATACACTCAGTAAACACTGTCTTACAATACTCTGAGTGTACATATATAGATATACAAGTGAATTGAGTACAGGTGAGGGCGATTGTTGACAGTAAAGCGCCCATTAACATTGTCTTGACCAAGAGGGTGAAGAGGATGAAGATCTCACCTGACTTGGAACACAAGAAGGAGTATGGGACAGCTGAGCCAAATACTACCATATCATGTGGAGTGTATAGCACTCTGACACTTCGATTTGGATCCTTAGTGGTATCTTCACCAGCAATAGTTTTGGTCAACCAAAACTATGACATTCTGATTGGGTATTTTTTCTATGGAAGTACGGAGTTAAATGTAACTTTGAGGATAATACGTTGACCATATTGGGTCACACGTCACCATTGGTCTATCAAAATGATGGGGAAGCTCCACTGAGTAGGAGAAATAACTTCATCAACTTGATATACAATGACAGCATTCTCCCAACTCAATATCAACTATTTGGCTGGAAGCGACGAGAAATGCTTACAGAAATCCTAGAAAATTGGGAATTCCACTGAGGATCAAGGATGCGAAAAACATACCGCCAGAATCACAGATGATATTTGACATGGGGTTGACATTATAGATATTGGAGCTACTGTATGGGGAGGTCAAAAGCCCCTGGAAGAAGTCCATAATAGAGTCTTTGGTGGCTCCTGGAATAATAATTCTGGGCCATAGAGAAAGTTGAGTTCTCCTGGCGAATTTAAGTGAAAAACTGATTAAGATTGAAGAGAATCAGATCATTGCATTTATTCATCTAACCTTGATGGCCAAACAGAGGAAATTCCATGATTTTGGGACCCGTGATGAGATGGGATTATCAGCTGGGGTAACCAAGAGTATCAACCTATTAGTGGATTGAGAGCAAATCGTTGATATGATGGAAGGACAGTAAGAGGAGGTGCTCAAATTGTTTAAAAAGTATCAGGAAGTATTCACACAGGATGATCATGATTAGGGATGCACAAGAGATGTGATCCACAGGGTCAACACCAGGGAAAATTTGCCGATAAGGGTGAGACTAATTCAATAGTCAAAGGCGGCTGAAGTGGTAGTAGATTAAGAAATCAGCAAACTAGTGAAGCATGGGCTTCTAGTTCCGCTTTCAAGTCCCTGGGCGAGTCCACTTCTTATCATGAAGAAAAATGATGGCTCTAATCAGGTGGTGATCAATTACTGGAAGCTGAATAAGATTACAAAGAATAATTTGTATCCCCTACCAAGAATTGACAATACACTATATCGATTGGGAGAAGCAAAGTATTTTTCAACGATGGATCTAATATTGGGATATCGGCAAATAGATTTGACAAGAGAAGACCAAGAAAAATGTGCGATCATTACCACGAAGAGGCTATACCAACCAATGAGGATGTGCCAGGGTCTATGCAATAAGCCTGCAACGTTCCAGAGGGCCAGGGACGCTATACTAAATGGGATGAAGTTGTCATGCATCCTTGTGTAATTGGACAATATCAATGTGTTCAGCGGGATGTTTACTAACCATTTACACCACTTAAGGGAAGTGTTCAAGAGACTGTCCACAGCTAACCTGAAGGTTAAGCCAAGGAAGTGTCACTTCATCAAAAAAGAGTTGGAATATCTAGGATTCATTATATACTATAGTGGACTGCAGCCACAAGCTCAGAAGATAAAGCCATAGAATGAATGGCTGTGCCAAAGAGTGTCCAGGATATTTAAGTGTGCTTTGGAATGTCAGATAATATAGAAGATTTATTTGGGATTTTTCAAGAATCGCTGAGTTGTTATTCCATCTGTTGAAGGATCTGAAAAAAAGGATTCATTTGGAGTGAAGAGGCCCAGAGATCCTCCAATGAATTCCTTCAGTATCTGATAGATCCTCCAATTTTGAAATAGCTGAATTTTGATCTAGAATTTATTATACAAACTGATGCTTCATTGACGGCAATTGGCGCCATATTAAGCTAAGTAGATAAACTTGGGGATGAACATCTGGTGGCATATTTGAGCCGGACACTCTGGGCCATTGAGAGGAACTACACTGTAACTGAGCGTGAATGCCTTGCAGCCATTTACGCCTGTAAGCAGTTTTGGGTGTACATCCATGGAACGCACTTCAAAGTGGTTATGGACCACTCCCCATTGCGCTGGCTTCACAATTTGTGAGAACCAGAAGGATGACTGGCTCAATGGGCATTGAAGTTACAGGCTTACGATTATAAGATTATCCACCAAGTGGGGGCTTCTCATCAGAGTGCGGATGGCTTAACATGGTTACCAATGGTCCAGATGGTATACCAGCAGGTGGATGAGTTATTCCAGAGCATGGTCGATTGAGAAATCATGAATGAGCCTAGAGAAATCCAAAGTGCACTTCAAAAATTGATGGAAAACACTGAGACCATGGATGGATAAGTGTCTAAGACAAAAAACTAGAAGCGGTTACTATTTTCAAAACCGTCATAAAGAGCAGCTATCATTTAAGCCACTCAAAAGTTATTGGCATAGAGGCCTTAGAAAAAAATGACTGACCATATTCGCCAGTACTACTATTGGGAGCCAATCAACTATGATGTCGCTGACTATCTAGCTTATTGTGTGGACTACCAGCAGCACAAGCCACATAAGAATACAACCGGACAATAATTGGTCTGCCCTGGATTTTCTTGGCATATGGTGTCCATTGATGTGATGAGACCCGATGATGAGCTCAGGGGGAGTCGAGTACATAATAGTTGTGATTGATCATATGACGATTGGGGGGTGAGATTAAGGCCCTGGCAAAAGTAGACGCTACCAGTACCGCGAAGTTCATCCTGGATCAAGTAGTATATTGACATGGATGCCCGCAGTTCCTTCTGAGCAAAAATGGGACAAACTTCACATCTCATGTGATCCCACAGTTAAATGAGGTACTGGGGATCTGAGGAGTCATGTCTATACCCTACTGACCAGAGACAAATGGACTGGTAGAACAATTTAATGAAACTCTGGCCACAACACTGAGGAAGCTGGTCACAGGAAGAACTTCTGCATGGGGAACGTACCTGAGTTTGATGACATTTGCCTACAATATCAGTCATCATATGGTGATGGGAAAAACGCCGTTTGAGTTGCTATATTGGAGGAAGGCTGCGTTGCCGCCAATCTTATATTTGGTGATGGAACCAACACTGGGGATGAGTGCTGAGCAGTACCTGAATTGTTTGATATGTCCTGTTAGAAATGCAATTGTAAGCATTCAATATGACTTTGAAGAAAAGATATGAGCGAAAATGATGGACAATAAGAACTGTCCAGCCTTATCAGAATACCAAATAGGTGAGAGAGTTGCCTATTGTAGTACATATGGTTTTGGAAGAAAAAACAAATTGGATGCATTGTGGTTGGGTCCATTTGAGATTATTGCCAAAACGGCGATGGATGCTTAACCATCAAGAACCTCTTGGATGGAAGGGTAGTAAATTAAGTCCATGCTATGTATTTGAAGTGACGAATCAATGAAAAAATGACAAAAAAGAGTTCCCAAAGGACTGCTGAACCATTAAGTTGGTTATGTTCTAATGATTAGGTCAAGTCTAAAAAAAGGACCTCTGAACCATAGAAAACTGGTAGGTCTAAGAATACCTAGGATCCAGTTTGAGGAAAAAAATAAAAAGATGGAACTCTGAACCAAAACAAGGTCAAGTCCTGTGGAAAAAAGAAAAAAATAAAATTTAGTAAAGATATTGGGAAAAAGACTATTAAAAGTGCATAGAAAACTCTCTTTCCACTCGGCGTAACTTTCCAAGCCAAATTACACAAATTTAAAAAAAGCAAATCATATTTGCCCAAAGTAGTTTCGCTCTGATGTCCTTGTATTCTCCACTAGCTGCTTTAGCGTGGGGCAGCAGCGAAACTCCCCCGCCATTTTCTGTCCAGCAGGAAAACGGCTAGAACTGGTTCACCCAGTCATACTAAACCCATGGGCTGATTTGTTCCACCCAAGGACCTGGACGCCCACCTTGCTCATACCAAAGTGGTACCACGCTGCCCCCTAGTGCTCCCCCAGAGCAACATGCGCTATGGCCTAAAGGTCAAATATGGGAAACTATTCTCATACCACGACCAAGCCTTTATAAAAATAGCACAGACGATGATGACACCCGCTGGATTTATAGATTTCTGCCCCTACAAGGGGTATTTTGACCTCGGCTTCACCTGCAAAGCTGACGCTGCCACTGCAGTAACTGTGCCCCTGGTATTCTAGGGCACCCCTCCCCCACAACTCAGACTCAGCCCCAGCGGACACCACTTTGGTGGTCCAGTTTGCTGGCCTACCCACCCACCTCCCCCTGAATTGCTCCACCAGGAGCTGATGGCCAGTTTGGCAGCCTATGGCTCCAACCCCATCCTACAATTTGTGGTCCCAAATGGGGCCACACGACTTTCTGGGCCTTGGGCATATGACACAATAAGCCCTGAATTTAGTAAAATTGCGGCAGCAATTCCGCCATGCACCATTATTCCCTCAGCGCCTGAACATCTGTTTTGGGACCACGTCGAGGGTGGGCGGACGATCTGTCTGTCATGTTTTGAGTTAGACCACATGAAACACAAATGCCCCTACTCAACTACAACAGATGGATCAGATGACTCATCCGCTGACCTCCAATCCAATGCTCACCCTGTACAATTTCAGGTATGGGGCACAATCCTACCTCCTCCACCCCCAAAGCCTGATGCAGCAGCTGCACCTGCAGCCACCAATCAGCCTCCTCCCCACCCCAATGCCATAAATAATTCCTCCAATCAAACATCAGATTGGATCCCAGTTCAATACCATGCATCCACAAATATATTGAACAAACCTCAACTGTATGCTGATTCCCCAATCCAATACAACCAAAACCCATGGAAATTATTGGATGAAATTGATGTATTGGTAATGTTGTTGAAGAACCGTTTCTGCAAGTCAAGCATCTCTGTAACGCAGAATGGGATGCAAAATTCCCGCCTTGGAAATATGTCCCACAACCTAACGCCAAACCGTTCTACAGCGACCACCAGCTTGCAGTAGAAGCACCCACCACACCAGATTGCTATCCGCTCCTCAAAGCTGCCACCAAATCTGTGGCTGCACTTGCAGGAGGAATTCCACCTCCTGTTATTCCCAAAGATCTTACTACACAAAGTAAGATAAATATGAAAACTTTACACAAAAACGTCACTGAAGCCATCCAGAACGTGGTAACAGTAGCACGGAATCTGAAAGCAAAAATAACCCAAACCAACATTTCCATGGTTGTAAAATTCCCAGACTCCCGCCTCAAAGCCGAAGACGCTTTGGACAAATACATCGTTGGCACTATGATGGCTGGCAACTATTTGGAAGTTCCAGTCATCAAGGATATTGAACCCCATACCGCTGATGCCCCCACACCCTTACTATCTGCCTTAACATGCACCCTACTCTGGGATGAGATGGATGCGGCCAAAGATGAGCCCCCCAATCCCCCCTCCCCGTCTACCATGGAGGGATAGCAGTATTCGCTACCAACCTGGTTGGATATTTGTTAGGTATGATTCAATTGATCTGTCCATTTTGGGCGTTTTGTTTAAATCAAATAGTTTTTTATTATGATTTTAGTTTTTAGTTTGGTAATGTCCATCCCCTGGTTGGCTTACCTCAGTTAAATAAAAAGTGCATAGAAAAAACAATTTTATTTTTATATTTTTATATTTTTTATAGATTATCCTTGATTTGGGGATGATTCCACCTATGTCACCTCTTGGAGGAGGGAGGATGAATCACAGTAGGGGTAAATAACCTGTTGAAATCTATGTGAGATTGGATGCTAGAGAGGGCTAGACCTACTACATGAAACCAAGTTCGTTGAGTGGATGCAGATCCTTATGAGAAACTTACTAGGTGAATTGAAATTGAGATGTCAGAAGAAGCCAAATGCGATACCCTGGAGCGGGGAGGGAAGCAACAGTACAATAAGAGGCAGTCAGCAAAAAACCCCAAGTAATCCTAATATGGTACTGGAGCTGGAAGATTGGACTTGAGCGCTTTCTGACAGGCTTCTCATGAACACTGGACATATGGACCAGCAACAAACAAGAAATACTAGATGAGGGTTGCCAAATCATGCCACCTACCAAAGCCATTAGTGGAAGATACTGATGGGATTCATAAGAAATAAGATAATCATGTAAGGAGCAAATGGCATCCTGCAAGTGACAACTACAAGCTTCTTGGAAGCTGAAGCATAAAGAGCGATGGAAGCTGGGAGAGGCTAGAAGCTTTGTGGCCCAACTTTGAAGAACTTAGCTGGCAAAGGAAAGAGCATAATCTGAAAATCCCAATATAGGATGTTCTCAAGATTGGAAGAATTCAGAGCTATGGATAAAGACTCATTGACTTGATCCTTTAATTCTGTGTAGGGTAGTTTGAAATGTACGCTGTTATTGATGGTGAGTTTGGTGGCCAAGGCAGCTGGCTTGTAATCTTGACTGAATCGGAAGAGGAACTCTGGAGCAAGTCTGACCCAGTGAGGAAGGAACAATCAAAAGCAAATGGCATTATTTCAGGAGGATCGATGATGATGTTAGGCGCATCTGCGAAAGGAGCCAAATCCAGGAGAGTCTTAATTCAGACTCTGAAATCAATAACAGAGGAAGGATTGGCCAAAAGTTGTTCAAAACAAAAGCTAGCCTGGTTTCAGAAAGGGTTGATTACCATTTCTGGTAATTCCACGGAAGGACTAGCCACTGGTGCCAGACTAGGAGTATGAGTCCTGGAAGGACCATAGAAGAGGTTCCATTTTGCAGAACTATTCATCTGCTGGAAGAGCTGATGATCTTGATCAGACAAACTGATGAGCAGCGGTTGGCACCGCAACTCAGAATTTGACATATGAGCTGGATGAGAGAGGGTTACGTCAAACTTATATGATAGCCAACATTATGCACTCAACAATCAATTAAGCTCCAATTTTGGAGAAATTAATCTTAAAATTAATGGGATAAGCTCTCCAGCGAAGAATTAAGAATGATATGAGCCAAGAGGTTATGAGAAGAAAAATAATTAGGGTGAACATAAATGATCATTCTTAATTGGGCCATGAAATGAACATTTCTGGAAAGACTCTCCTATCAAGTACAAGGTGAAATCAGGAAATCAAGGACGATGGACCAAGAATACTGAATATGAAAGCGTGTCATATGCCCTGATGGGGGGAAACTGGATCCCAGGATTAATATCATCATGAGTAAATTGATCAGCCTGGCATGAGAGAAATCATGAGAACCGCGCTCTGAGTAGGTGGTAGCTAGGAGGAAGAGGAAGAGAGCCGCATGCCAAAGGTTGTCCCAGGCAGCGTTGAGTACTCATGATCATACTCTGCTTTAGCAAATCAAGTATTCACCCAAGTGTGCAAAGTGGTGTTCAATTGACCCAGTCCTTTTCTCACTGGAAATCTAGGCAAGAGGGGGATGTGTTGGGATTTGTGCCCATATTCCCAGCCAGCTAGATTACCAGAGATTGCTAGGGAATAATTCCCTAATGCGAGGTGAATTGAAAATCAGTTAACACTGATTTCAGGGTAACTATGTTTGGGGGATTTTAGGTTATTCGCCTAGTCAGATATGGTGGGGATTGATATGGATGAATGCTTAAGATCTTGTCAGGCAGAGTTGCTGACGAAATAGGGACATCTGATAGTTGAAAGTTTGATTAACTATCAGGTTTACCAACTGGGATCGGTAAGGTTTCATCACCAACCAATCAGAAATTTAAAGAACAAGTTGTGAGGTGAGTGATGTCATTTACAAAATGGCGAATTAATTATTTGGTTCACAACCTGCCTTAATGGGTAACAAGTCTCATTATCTAAGCAGGTCGCTTGCCAAATATGTTTGGTTTCCTTGGATCAAGAGGAAAATGTTAGGGACACTTCATTTGACTCTTTCCGTTTTAGGTCTTGAGGATGTCCAATGACAGAATTCTAGCCAGGATGGGGAAGACCATTGCTGCTGAGAAAAGGATGGGTGATTCAATGGCAGCAGCTGCTGTTTCTAGGCTAAGGCGGCAACTGAGGGTTGGGCGCTGAATCCCCCACTATAAATTCCCTACAATTCACTAATAATAAAAAAACACAGTATATTGTAATATATCAGCTTAGTAAACATTATTAGCATCCATTTGCTCTATTTTTCTCAGGGATGCTATTACAGTGTGAGATAATTGGGAGACTCCTTAAGGAAAAGAGTAAGGATCTGAGCGGGGATCCAGAGAAGAAGCGGGATCAAATCAGGGGTCGCTGCCAACTGTGTGTCAAACTAGAGAAACTGTAAATGGGAATATAAGAGAAGATTGGGGTAGATGGTATGAGAGAACAAATCCTCATTTCAAGACATAACAAGTTTTTTGAGAGGAAATACTGGCCAAGTGTTGGGTTGAAATCTTTTACTTCCACTTATCTACAGATAAAAGTCGTCATACTATTATCAACGGATTATATCAACTATATTACAACGCAGAAGAATTGCACAAAACCAAAATCTGTTCAAGTAATAAGTTTTTAGGGGTTATTGGTTGAAAGTCTAAAAAGCCTATATATCTTTAAAATTATATACTTGGCGCGGTTACAATGGTCAGCAAAGGCCCCACCATATACAAAGAAACAGTATGCCTTGCAAAACGAGGCTTAACCAGCTGGTAGGTGGTCTTCCTGTGGAAAGGTTTCCTCCACTTGGCACTAGTGACAACAAGCAACCATTTTGAGCAAATCATAGTGCATACTTTTAATAGTAATGGGGTCCCAAGAACTCCAGAATTTTTTGCAACCCTCCATGACCTAACGCTCTATGAGCATCCATAATAATTGCAGGTATAGCAGAAGCTTTTGGGAAACTCAGCGTCAATTTGCCAATCTGCTTATACAGCTCCATATTGTGCACAAAGATATCCCGTCACAGACTATCCAGCACTTTAATCAACTGTGGCGGCTCATCATGGTATTTTCCCACAATCATCTTCTCATTATTATGTCTGCCAAAACTTCCATAATGGTGGCTGTCAGTTATTGTGAGATACAGTCCGCATTCTGGTGTTTCACCCCTGATTGGTGTATAATCTCAAAGTTATATGCTTGCAGCTTTAAGCCCATTGTTTGAGCCATCCCTCAGGTTCATGTAGGTTCTGCAGCCAATGCAAGGATGCATGACCCGTTACCAGTTTTCATTTTCAACCTCTGAAGGTATACCCAGAGTTTTAATATATGCATATAGTACCGCTAAGCACTCCCACTCAGTCACGATGTAATTTTTTTCAGGACCTGCTAAGCTTTAGCTACAATACGCCATGGGATGCTCCACACTGTCATCATCCTTTTGGGACATCACGGCCCTTACAGCAGAAAGGGAAGTATCCATTTGTACATTAAATTACTTCTCAAATTTAGGGTGTTGCAAAACAGGCGCATTAGTCAATGCAGTTTGTAGAATATCAAAAGAATTTTGACATCGTTCCATCCAGTGAAAGGTATCATTTTTTAAATAGCTCAAAGAGAGGAGCCTCAATACAGCTGAAGTTGGGAATGAACCGATGGTAGTAACTGACCATCCCTATGAACACCTGAATATCACGCTCATTACCCAGCCAAGTCATCTTTCATATAGCTTCCACCTTTGCCGGATGAGGACTAAGCCCTTTGGAGTCTACCACAAACTTGAGGTATTCAAACTGCTCCTTAAAAAGTGGCACTTTTAAGGCTTAATTTTGATGTTAGCTTTAGTAAATTGGAAGAACACTTGTTTTAGGTAGCTGAGATGTTCTGTGAACATTTTTGAGAACACATTTATATCATCAAGGTAGACTATAATGCAAGAAGATTTAGATCACCCAGAATAATGTCCATAGACCGCTGGAACGTAGCTGGGACGTTGCACAAACCCTGTGGCATATGTGTAGTCTGGAACAACTCTCTCAAGGTGACTATAGCACACTTCTCTTGTTCTGCCACTTGAAACTCAATTTTCCAGTACTTCAATATCTAGTCCATAGTGAAAAATATTTGGCACCGCCCAGCTTAACTATAGCATCATCAATTCATGGAAGCAGCCTTGAGTTTTTTTAATGATGTTAAGTTCTGGTAGTCAGTTATTACTTGATTGGTGCCTCTTTCTTCTTGACAACTAACACCAGTGAAGCCCAGAGACTCTTTGACGGCTCTAACATTCCATGCTCCACAAATTTATCTATCTCCATGGAAAACTACTTCTTCCACTGCCTTTGAGCAGCGGATAAGCTGTGACAAGATAGGATGGTAATCTCCTTGTCTAACCAATGCACAATCCCATGTGCGCATCCCAAGTCATGATTGTTAAATGCAAAAGTGCTTTGGTATTTCTCAAACAGATCCATCACCATGTCCTTCTTGTCCTCCGACAAACCAGTCATTGCCTCAAGTAAAACCAGAGTAATTATGCTTTATGAGATTTTTAAAGATAGGCTGAAATCTTCCCAAGTTCCAAAGTCATTATCCAGTGAATCACACCAATAGGAATCAGATGTAGATAAGCCACCACTTGGTGCCTTCAAGCTTTCATAGACTCCTTCTTTAGATTATCTATCAACACCTTCACTTCCTCCTGCCCTGGTAATAGGAGCCCATGAGCCACATGGGGTTTGAGCCGTGATTGTTGATAGGGCCCCATAATCTCACTATATATCTTCCTGAATATCTATTTTAGCTCCATCCCTATTATGACCTGATGCACAGAAGGTATTCTTAATGCACTTGCAGCTAGTAGCGGAATATCGCAGTACTCATAAATCTGGTTAGGAAGCACTAGGTCCTCTTCTTTATCTGCCAATATCATACAGGAATCACCTCATCACAATATGCGAGTTTAAATTTGACTGGAGTGGATCGAGTCTTCCAGGACTCCGTTGAAGTGAAGTAAATGGGGATCTATTGTCCCTAAATATTAAGTTTTCTCTCTGACATATCAATCACCACCCCAAATCGCTGCATGAACGCAGCTCCAATCAACATGTCATAGTGATTGTTAGGCAGAACCACCACTGAAGCGGATGCACCCACAGAACCAAACCTCAGAGGCAATGTACTGTAAGCGCCTTCCAACATAGAGCTCTGTGTCCCCACAGCCCAAACAATAATCAGTGTTCCACATCATGCTTTAGTGGAAGCCTATCTAGGAGCTTGGATATAATATTAATGGGAGCGCAGTATCTATTATTTCCTGGATTTTGGTATTTTACGTAAAAATATAACAGTAAATACACTCCTTTTTTGTACTAATGGTGCTCAACCCAAAAGGGGGAGCCGCCATGCATCTTTATTCACAAATGGGCCAAACAAAGGGATTATCATAGATTAAAAAAATCCTAATATAGCCCCAAGGTTATCCGCCTAGGAAGCCATATCAGATGGCGAGGAGGCTTTGTGGAAACTTTTGTCCGGCGCCCGCTTTAGCTGGAGGACCATGGCAGACAGCATTGGAGTGGGAGCATCAGTGACATGGGGCATAAGGAGGTATAGTTGGGGGTTTTCTTCATTAGTGAGGCTGGCGGTGTCCATCGCCTCAACGTATTGAGCAAGTTGATGCTCAGAAAAATTGATGATAGCTGGCACACAAGTAAATGACTTGATGCGCCAGCAGAGTTTTGGGATGATTGGTGTCAAAAAGAGAAATTTTTGCTGCATCGATGCAAGCATGGCTTATGCCAAAAGCAAGCTCCTCAATTTTGTACTTTGCATCTTCATCAAAATCATGAGGAAAATTGGAGATGGAATACCCTCAACAAGGGGCTCCATTGCCCCATGGAGTTTCTGGTGGAGGAGGGTGTGGCTGGGGCAGCTTCAGCCACAACTGCTATATAATTAATATATTTATAAACGGGAAACCCGTTTTTTGGACAAAAACAGCAGGAACGTGATTCAGAAGGGTCAACAAAGAACTTCTTCAAAGCAAAATCAGGTTTAATGTGGCATGGCCGTCCATCCTCCTCAATCTATTTGAGAGCCTTGAATGGACTGGATTCTGCCAGCGCTGGGCCAGCCACAGGAATTGGGGCTGTGGCCAGAGCTTATTGTCCATATGCTGTTGACCATGGCAGCTCAGCTTAAACTGATTCAGCCATCAACTTAGGATTCCATAATCCAGTTGAATTTTCAAAATTTTAGAGTTTTGTAAATTTTAATTGGTCGCTGCTTTGGAAGCATCTCCAGAATTTCCTACGTTAGGGGCAGGAGGATCGAGCCCCATTCAAAAAATTGGGGCGAGGCAGACACCAGGGTGGCGCCTGAGCCCTGAGTGGCAGACGTGGTGGAAGTGGCAACTGTGGGGCACTTGCACTTTGAGTGGTCAAGCTCGAAGCACAAGAGGCAAATGGTGTGGCCATTTTTGACGTGTGCTCAGAATGGGTGATCTGGGGAAGATCTGATCATGGTGCGGGGGGAATCACGAGGTGATAGTCATGATAACAGTAAGTACACTCTTAATAGTAGTAAATCATTGGTGTTTATTATATGAACATCTCTAGACTTTTGGTTATCCAGAAAAGTGATAATACCAGCGCTGACATGATGATACTCCTGAGTAATTTGTTCTACTAGGATCACAACAATCACCCCCTCTAGGGTTGTGACATTTGATGAAGGCTCACTGTCAACTGTACCATTCCGCTCAAGGATCTTCCAGGCATAAGGCCTTTGCAAATCTCAACAGAACTCCAAATCTACGTTTTTGGCATCCCTACCTCAGTTTAAGACCAATATATCATAGGTAATGTGTTGATATAGTAAATCTTCAGGGAGTGTACAAGGGCTGACATAAAGCAACTCATGAGAATCATTAAGGTCAATAAGGCTGGAATCGGTGGAAGTAGAGAATACCATCTCTACTCTGTTCGCCCTTTTCCCTGTTTGATCAAGGCAGCTAGTACTGCATGATCACTCAGCCTACCTGGACAGTTAGTCGAATAATTGCCTCTTTGGCCACATGAGAAACAAGCATTCATAAACAGCCCTTGTCTTTGTATCACCCCTCAAAGTCTGGGTTGCATAATATGATGAGTTGATATTGGGTCATGGTAAGCTGGATGATAATAATGGGAATGGAAAGGAACCACCAACGTGTTAAGTAAATGAGGATTAACCATTAGATCGTGCCCATGTCATTGGGGTCCCTTCACCGACTGAAATTCAGTAGTGGATGCAGGAGCATTTCGCTTTACATTGGGAGCACTAAAGATGATGATGACAGCAAAAAATGACTGACTATTTTAGTAGTTCTGCTTCCTCTTGAAGAAAGTATAACACAGCACTATACAGTTATAGATATGGCTTGACAGCTGCCATCATCTCTATGTTCATACCGTTAGATAAGATATTATCTCCCAACAACACATGAGCCTTAGTTGTGAATTGCTCTGCAACCTATACCAAGGAATTATCCTTTTATAAAGATATTGTCAAAAACTCTGCCTTGCGCTGAGCCATTTTTGCCTTTACCCCAAACAAATGGATCACAGTCTCCTTCACTCCTTGATACACTACAGTACTACTATTAAAGTAACATGTGACCTGATCATCACTTGCAACGTCCAAAGCGGATAAAAGCACTCTTTGTTAACCATCAATTGGAAGCCCACTGAACAGCAAATTAAATCGTTTGAAATTTATGTATATTCACATCATGATTAAATGGGGCAGCTTTTCCCTGCAGACCTCTCCTTCCCTAAAAACTCATATAACTTACCCTCTACATATTATAGCGCATGGTAGTTTCACCCACAAGGTTGGTAATTTGGTTGGTTCAGCCACCCACCAGGTGCAGTTGGTGAAAATCTTGTTAAGCTGATTGGTTATACTTTTTGTGGAAGACAAATTTTAAACCTGGAGTAGTGTATCCAAGGCAAGCTTCAGTTCTGCATATTGCGACAACTCAATAAACTGGGATAGTACCCCATCAAAAGGAACTAGTTGCTCTATGGTATGAAAAATATGAAGCTAGTTAAAAATTGATCTATGGGCCCCTTTTTAGTGAGCATCACTACTAATTTTTGGCTGATTTTATTGATCCCGCCAAACATTGTTGCACTGGGTAAAACCCACTGAGCAACAGTTGAGCGATATGAGGATTGCTTTCCATTAATAATTAATAGTAAATTATTTAACAAGGAGCTATTGCCCTGTCAATACCAATATATTTAATAATGAACTTAACGGCTACTTCCATTACTCTTTCCTACTGCTCTCTTTCCACGTAAAAAACCTCTCCCACTTACTCTCACGCTCAATTCTATATCCTCAGTATTCCTTTGCAGATTCAAAACGTTCTGCTTGGTAATTTCTTTATTTGCCAAGATCTAAGGGTTTCATTTGAACATTGAGGTTTCATCAGAATTAACCAAATTCTTTAAACCATTATTTCATTGATCAAATCACTTTGTGTCGACATAATCAATTGCTCAATATTGAGGCTCACCTCAACTCACAAATCAATCTGCCAGATAGGTGAATTATTATCCAGTCATATCAACCTTATGACAGACTACAAGATCCAATATAAACTTCACCATACTCACTGAATCTACTTAACTTAGTGATTTCATTTTAACCCATCTAGTTAATTGTCTATCATGAAAATTATGTACTTCAAGCCCAGTACTGACATTTAATGGTCCCATAACATCTAGGACACCGTGTGCCACGTGAAACCAGGGAGTACTAGCCAGTACATCACGACGCTCTTGTGCAGCTTGTGAAGTTGAAACTCCACACAACAGGCTAGATAATCTATGAAATTGTAGTTAGTTGATTCCTTATAATATTACTGGCAATTTGGTCCACAGTCTTCTTTAGGCCACCATCGCTAATGACCCTAAGAGCAGCTCAAATATATTCCTCGCGTTTTAGTAGTTAGGAAATAAAACCCGTTTTAAATCAATTGTTTTATATAAATGATTGTTCTTAAATTTGGTGTTCTCCATTGCTTTTCTTAGTGCGCTCCAAATTTACTTGGGTTCATCCCCAAATATCTCCTTTGATCATCCGCTGAAATAACTCATCAGTTTTTGTTATACAACTTGAACAACTGGCAATTGAAACAGTCCATAAGCACTCTGATGCGCCACCCCTTCTCTGTGGAAACTTTTGAAGTCATATTCTTGCAGCCAAAGCCCATGTGCCAATTAGTCCTCTGATTCCTTCAAATTATGAACCCAGAAGAAGGATAAGTTTTCATTTACAACTATAAAGTACGTCCATACATTTAGACACAAATTTGTTTGCAGTTGTGTATTGCCATCAGGAACTCTCACTCTGCCATAATTTGTATCTTTCAGCTAAAGACATGGTTCTATCCACATATGATACAGGATGTTCTTCCCTGTTGTCATCACTTGACTTAGAATGAAAGCAATCACTGTTAACGAGGTATCTGCTTGGATTATGAATTTCTGGTTAAATTTTAGGTATAACAACTCTGAGCTAATTATTGAGAAAGTTTAAGAGCTTATCAAACGACTTCTGGGCCTCATTGTTTCTATACAAATACCTTTTTTGGATCCCTTAGTAGGTGGAATAAAGGCTTGGTGATTCCGCAAAATCTTATAATGAATTGGCGATAGTATCTAACCATCCCTCAGAAAGACTTAATATACAAAACGCTTTTCAGGATTAACATTCATTTGATAGCTTCTATTTTTCTTTGTTTGTGACATTAATCCGTCAGAGTTCACTAAAAACCCTAAGTATTTGAGCTCTTTCTTAAGGAAGTGGCATTTTATTAGCTTTATCGTTTTTGTTTTTCTTTTCCAACCGCTTAAATACATCCTCCAGTAGCTTAAAGTGATCTGTCAAACATTTGCCCTCACAGCTGAAGAATAAGAATGTTTTGGGTCAAATTCAGCCAAAGAGGAGAAATTTCAACTTTTGTGATTTTCTGATGTTGTTAAGAGCTCATTTACTAATAAAAAATGATGAAATTGTGGAGATCAGCCAAAAGTCCTTGGCCAATTCTTGGTGGAACCATGTTAATTAGGGTAACACTAGTTTGAAACCTCCACGGGCACCAAACATAAAATCAAATGGTTGGATCACTCTGACCACACAACGGACTTCAGGGCTATCATTGTGAGGCACTCCCCACCACCCCAAAGTCCTTCAACGCACCTATGTGGGGACCCCCCTTTTTTATAGGCTTGGTGGGGTTTCCCAAAGTGCAAAAAATTTCTTGAACAGTGATTGGCTCATGTTCATAAAAATGTTACCTCCCAGTTATATTTTTGCCAATCAAAATTCCTCTTATTTCATTATGCTGCCCTGAAGTGAGTTCCCAAGTTGTGATATGCTATTACTATGACGGACGGGGTCTCTGAAAACTGCCACAAATCAGTTAGGCAAGAGTGCCCAAGTGAGGGCCCACAGGCAGGATAGCCCTGCAGTTGAGAGATCCCAAATATGACTATGCGGAAACCACTTTACCACAAAGGTTTGGACCACAGTTAGGACAATGCTGGCGCTCAGGAGGAGGCCTGACCCCCTGATAGGGCGTACAGGGACTGAATGGCCCTATCAAAGTCTGAACTGCTGTCCATGAGGTGGTTTCCAGGTTTTCTTAATAAAGTGATTTGCAAGTGTGCAAAACTAATTTTAGAATTTATTAAGTTTTATTTAAGTTTATAGAAGACAAATCTGCTTTAAACAGTTTCGCCTGCTCAGATTATACTGAGCTTATTGGGGAAGAGCGGGTCCTGTTCCCGCGAAGTCCGCGGGTGTCTTCCCGGTGGTGGGCCCTATTTGAGAATCTAGACCCTCAATTTTGGCATTGAGGCCCATTCTCAAACTCAGGCTGGGTACCCTCGGGGTTGCAGAAACTTTTATGCATTCATTATTTGGCTTCGAATTGCTCTCATAGCCTGGGCCATTCCCCTCGCCCATATTCCCCAATATTGGTTCATTGCCTCTTTTGGGAATATTTCATTCGGCGGCATCTGATTGGCCAGAGCGCCATTTGCAAGGATTTTCATCCTTGTCAATACTCCCAAATGCAACAGATTTGGCCTCCAATTGGTCAGAAATTTGTGTCTGAGGGTCCAATCCCTTGTCGCCACATTTAGCAATATTGGATTTGGCAGCATCTGGTTGGCTAGAACGCCATTTCCGAGACTTCACTTCCCTGTCAGCCTTTTGATTTGATATTGCTTCTGATTTTGAGGCATCTGATTCATCAGATTGCCATTTATGATAATCAGAGAAGTTGAGCCCCTCTCCCCTGGCCCCAACTATCGCCCTAGGGAAGATTAGGGCTATGTGGTGGTCAGGCAACGCCTTGACCGTTACAATACTTCATATTTCCTAATTTGGATTAGGTTAAGATATTCCAAACATATCTGAGAATTTCCCTCAACCCATGAAACTTTTTAAGTACTAAATAGTTGGACGTCAAGGGGGCCATTTTTCACTTTTATCACGCTTACAATAAAAATATTAAAAATCTAATTTTTATTAGTGTTTTATTTAACTTTAATTTATAGATAAAATTTTGTGAAAACCAGCTGGTGTGAAGCACCAGCTAGAAAAACCAACTGTAATCCCACAAAATTGGTGCTTACAACAGTGGACCCTGTATAACCAGAATCATTGCTCCTGAATAACATGCCAGTAGCTTATCCCATCTTGAAGAGTTGAAGCAGCACCCTTAAAACTCCCTTTAAAGACAAGTACAGCCCTGGCTAAGGAAACATTGCCACTTTTTTGCATGTTTATGAAGCTGTCATGTGTCACAGACTGGAAAAAACCCATTTCCGACTGCCAATACATTTCCATATTGCTTTGGCGCACTGACAAGCAACCAAAGAGGCCTAACCAATGTATGGAGAGGTTTGGGGCACCGACAAGCAACCAAACATTCACCTAAAACTAGTTGGCTATGTAAATCCACTGCGTGGTTAATCCAACCCAACCATGAAAAAACTTCCTCAAAACAAAACACATGAAAAGACCACAGGTATGCGAGGTATGTGAACCTGAAACATCCTTTTTATTTTTTCAAGAACATAAAAACCAAAGGTGCCCATAGACTAGAGCTCATCTGTGGTGCAACCGACAATGCTCTACAGGAGGGAATGCTAGGGTCCTCATAGAATTCTAAAGTAAACTTCAGAATGGGCTAAGCACCTTATAAAAGCAGCTCTATGGGGACCTCACCCAAGTTATTGATTAGACTTGCACCAGCCTAATCTACAGCTCGGGCAAGACACAACCAGCGTCCAAAATGACCACAACAAACATGTTTTTAAAGCAATTTGACTCAGACTCAGAAAATCTGAATCCAAGTCAGAATTCAATGATTGAGACAAACTTGTCCATTACATCACACCCCGATTAGAGGAAAACCCCTCCCTGAAGAGGGGCCCCACAGCGGGAGGCTGCCATGATGAGGACTTCCTGGGGCGAGTTACCTCAAGCCCCAGGAAAATTAGCCTGGATAAACTCCAGACCCCTCAAAGAAACACAAATCGCGAGATCAATTCACCACTGGGCTGCCAGAGTCATCCCACCTGTCCAAGGATGCACGCCCAGCACATGGCTGTGTTGCGCCCCTCCCAGGCTCCCGTTGGCAATGAGCTTCCCATCCCAACCTGGAAGGTGCTTTCATTAAAGAAAATGTGAGATGGGCGCATCGTCCAGCATGGCTGGATGTCCGTAACCCCATTTCTGGGTGGACCATCTGTGGGGTGAGGGAGCCCTGCTGGGACAAGTCCCTTCAATGCCACCAAATCCCTGGTGAGTGGGAGGCTTCACCAGGAAATCAAACTAACAGTCATTTTAAGTCTAGGGTTGGCCATTAGTTACCAGCTCCCACCAGTGCTGGTTCCTCAACAACTGGGACCAAGTGACCACTGAGGTTGGTCCAAACTGGGATCAGCAGTGTGCATCACACATTGACTTTGGAATAATGTCACATACCCGAAAAACCCCTGTTCTGACCACTAATACATTTAAATATTGCTTTGGTGCACTGACAAGCAACCAAAGCGGCCTAACTAATATAGGGAGAGGTTTGGGGCACCGACAAGCAACCATTCACCTACTGCTAGTTGGCTATGTAAGTCCGCTGTGTGTTTGGTCAACCCAACCATGCAAAAGCTTTCTCAAAACAACTGAAAAAGACCACAGGTATGCAAGGTACGTGAGCCCCAAAACATCCTTTATTTTTTATTCAGGAACATAAAAACCAAAGGTGCCCACCAGCCAGAGCTCAGCTGGGAAGCAACTGACAATGCTCCCCAAGAAGGGAATGCTAGGGTGAAAATTACAAAGTGAGCATTTAAAATTGGCAGGCGCGCCTTATAGAGGCAGCACTTTGAGGGCCTCGCCTGAGTCATTGATTAGGCTCACACAAGCCTAATCTACAACTTGGGCAAGGCACAAATTAGCGCATGAAATGATCAAACCAAAATATTTATTAAACGATATAACTCATATTTGTAAAATTTGAATCCAAGTCAGAATGTAACAATTGAGCTAAATTCATCCATTATACCATGCATGGCACAACTGATAAACAAAAAGTGCAACACATCCTTACTTGTTTAAGCCCACTAGCGCAAGAGAGGATAGTGCCTTACCTGGACTCTTTGCACACTTGGGCAGAGGTGAAGAAGGCTCTTTTATATGAATTCAGATCAAAGCAGAGTTTACTCAGGGAAAAACAGGCCTTTATGAACCTTAGCATGTATGAGGATGAATCACCTCTTGCCTTTTCTGAACAATTTTACCTCACTACTCAAAGGTTAACAACCTCTAACATGCTCACCCTGGATGATGCTATCGCCGCCCAGTTAACTGGGTTAGCTTATCAGCCCTCTCTCGTTAGGCACATTATCTCAGTAAAATGACATTTCAAAAATATCCGCTATCTAAAGGAGGTGTTAGTAGATGTTGCTGACTTAAATTCATGTGCAACAATCGGGGAAGATGAGGTGATCTCTCTAGCTCTCACTATTGAGAAGCTACCGCTAGTTGATCAGTTGGGAGTAAGTCCTTCTGTGCTTATTCTCTCTACAAAGACTGCTCCCTATGTGCGACCTAAAAAGGTTACCACTCCTTCTTATGAATCAAAGCCCTGTAAGGTAGTAACAACCATTGTACATACACGCTCACTAAAGCTGCTGTGCTTACCCCTTCAGCTGAGCTGGTAAAGGCGTGCCCTAAGGCTATTCATTCTCCTGTGGCCATCTCTCCTACCTCCATCGCAGCCTTGACAGTTGTTGAGAATACCCTTGGGGATGGATCTGAGGGTGGTTATGATGATTTTGGCTATTATATATTGGGGCTCCCGCAGAGGTAGAGGTTCCTGATCATTTGAACACTGGAGGAGTAGATGAGACGCCATCCCTGAGGAAACGTACCTCAGTCAAATCCTAAGGTGTCCAAAAGTGATTGACACAGCCAGCGATGATGACCAATTCTTAGCTGGCTTAATTCGACCTCTTCAGCGTGTTCATCCCTTACAATCCATAATGAATAACTACCCTGAGACTGCTAAAAAAACTCACCTCCACCTTACGGCTCAAGGAGGTCTTAGCTTTGTCGCCTAACTTTGAAGGGACTCTCACTAAGTTTAAAGTAGTCATTCAAAAGGTCTGAATAATGGCCATCTTGGACAAAGGCTCCCCAGTTAACGTGATCTCCACTAAGCTTATCAAGAAGATAAAGCTAGCGCCTGACTTGGAGTACATGCAAGAATTTGGAACCACTGGCCTCAACAATACATGTGCTATAGGGACATGTTCCTCCCTTCCCATTTGAGTTGGCAAGCCTATTTATCAGCTCTTGATGTGGCTTTGGATAACAACGCGTATAATATTCTCATCGGCACTCAGTTCATTATTGAGTATGAGGGAATAATCAACTTGAAGCAAGGTTACCTCTCATTACTCAACTATGAACCCCCATTAGTATAAGCCAATAATAAGTCCAATAGGCACGAATACTCTTGCCTGGTTGAATACCCCTCTCAGCGATACCTTTTTCTTAAACCATTTCTGGGTGCAACACAAAGAAGCTGCTCAATTAAGTGGATGCTAGGGAAGGTATCCCTTTTTATGCTACATATGAGGTCGTGTTATACCTGGTGAACAACGGGTGATTGACACAAAAGTCACACTCCAAATCTCACATCACTGTTTGTTGCACCTCGTTAGAATTGAGGGAGTCAGTCCCTTGGAGCCTCGGGTATTACCTGGCATCCTTGACCCAGCTTACCAAAGGCCAATTACTTTGCTGTTGGGGAACCTCACCTCAAAGAGCATAGTTGTAAAAAAACACCAGGAGATTGGCAGAGGCTTGTTAGTCCCTGTGGAGGAAATTGAACAAACCTATTCCATTGGTTCCACGATGGATATGGGCCTGCCAACGAATAACCTGGTGTGTACCCTACCCAATGTTCATATTTTGGATGAACTTACCCCAGATGAACTGGAAAAAATTCACACTCTCCTCAAAAACTATAGTGACATATTCTCCAGATCAGATACCGACTATAGCCACATGAAGGGCTGGTACCACTCCATTGATGTGGGTGATGCCCATCCCATTCAGTCAAATTCTTACTGAAAATCAAAAGTGGAAAAACAGCAAATGAGGACAGAGCTATGGCAGTTACTAGACGCGGGGTTGCTAGTCACTTCATAAAATCTCTGGTCTTCTCCTCTCCTGCTAATAAAAAAGAAAACTGGATGTCATTGAATAGTCATGGATTACCTCAAGTAAAATAACCTCACGAAAAAGATAGCTATCCTCTCCCTCGCATTGATGGCGCCTTGGCCCAACTCTCTGGCACTAATTATTTTCTTCCATGGACTTAGCTAGCGGCTATTGGAAAATGAATCTCTTCCCTGAGGACCAGGAGAAGTGCTCTCTCATTTGTAGTGAGGGTCTTTTCCAAGCAATCCAATTACCTTAAGGGTTGTGTAATGCACCGGCAACTTTACAGCGTGTGATGGACCACATTTTGCAATACTTAAAGTTAAGTTGCGTCATCATCTACCTCGATTACATCACAGTATTTAAAAAAACTTTCAACGAGCATCTTGATCACCTGAAGGAGGTGTTTCAATGACTACGTACATCTAATATAAAGTTATAGCCTTCAAATGTACCTTTTTTCCAAAAGAAACTGGATTTCCTTGGCTATTCTATTTCTTAAAAAGGGATTCAACCAATACAGGATAAAGTTAATGCCATTTCAAAAATGCCGCCCCCTAAAAATCTAAGGGACATTCAGGTATTTCTAGAGATGGTGGGATATTACCATCAATTCATCCCTAAGTTTGCCCAACTCAGCGAGCCTCTTGTCCGCTTATTGATCAAGAACGCCCCTTTCCATTGGGGTGCTGAACAGAAGGCCGCTTTTGAAACTCTAAAACAACTGCTACAACAAAGCCATATCCTAAAGCACCCAGATTATAATAAACCCTTCATATTATTCACTGACGCTTCAGACTATGCCGTTGGGTCCATCTTAGCCCAACTGGATGAAAACGGTGTAGATCATCCTGCATCTTATTTCAGTAAGATGCTGTCAAAGGCTGCACATAACTACAGTATAGCTGAGAAGGTATTTTGCTGTTTGATAGCTGTGAAGTACTACCGCCCTTTCTTTTATGGAACTACCTTCAATGTGGTTACTGTTCAAGCACCTCTAAAATGGTTACAGAACATGAAAGATCTGACTGGCCAGTTAGCTCGCTGGGCTCTAAAGCTCCAGCCTTATGACATGAATATCGAATACCATGCTGGAACCCATCACATGAATGTTGATGGGTTGACTCAGCTAACAGTCCTTCAATTGGATAATAGTGGGGCGGAGAGGCTACATAACCTTTTAATGACCCCCAATGACTGGGAAGATGAGGATGATCCTGTACAAAAAAGTTATCCTGACACTCCCATAACACCAAAGTGGAGAATGGGAAGTTGTATAAGCAGGTGGGAACAAAATGGATTCCTTATCTTCGGCCTTCAGAGCATGTAACTGCTGTCCTAGAAGCCCACTCCACTCTAGGTCATGGAGGGGCCAAGAAATCAAATGAGTGTATTAAGGATCGATTTTATTGAAACAGAATGATGGAATCTATTGTTGATGTCTTGGAAGCCTGTTTTACTTGTAAGAAACAATCCAGATTCAAGACTAGGTATCAGTATCAGCCAACTACCCCACAACAACCTTTCCACACCATTAGTCTAGATGTAGTAGGTCCCCACCTCAGACTACTAGTGGCAACTGATTTATCCTGAAAGCCATTGACCATTCACACAAGTGGGTAGAAGCTGTAGCTCTTCCAGCTCAAACAGCCAAGGCCACAGCCACTTTCTTGCACCAGAATATTTTTTCTCAACATGGATGTCCTCAAGTATTACTCTGTGATAATGGAAAAAACTTCACCTCCAGAGTAGTAAAAATCCTGGCCGCCTCCATGGGGGCTCAACAACTTTTCTCCACTCCATACAATCCATCAACTAATGAGACTGTGAAGAGAGCCAATGGAACCTTGATATCCATTCTACGTAAAATGGCTCTTCTGATCCACTTCACTGGGATCAATTCTTACACAGTGCCATTATGGCTTACCATATCAGCTATCATCAGATCTTGAAAATGTCCCCATTCTGAGTCTTGTATGGGCAGGAACCAGGAATACCTGTTCTTCTGGAAAAGATGTATTCTCCTCTAGAGTTGAGGAAACTGAAAGAGTTATGCGCAGATTAGCTCAGCGCATCATACAACTCCAATCTGAGGCTTTGACTAATTTAGCCAAAACAGTGACTAAAGAAGGGCAGGCTGCAAATGAGCTTCGAAATCCCCTACCTACATTCCAAGTATCTGATATGGTATTATACTACCATAAACACATCACGCCTAGAAGCGGTAAGCTTGGATCAATATGGGAGGGTCACTTTACCATCACTTACAAAAGAGGAAACAAATTCTCAATTAAAACTTTAGCCATAGGCATTACCATCAATTGTGTACATGGCCGCTTCCTACAGCCTTATTCTCCCCCCAACATTCTTGAGGGGGTGACGTTTGACATTTGCCCTTACAGCTGAAGAATAAGAATGTCCTGGGTCAAAGTCAGCTGAAGAGGGGAAATGTTGGCCATTTGAATTTTCTAATGTTGTTAAGAGCTCATTTACTAATAATAAAAATGATGAAGTTGAGGAAATCAGCCAAAAGTCCATGTTCAATTCTTGGTGGAACCATGTTAATTAGGGTAACACTAGTTTGAAACCTCTACGGGCACCAAACGTAAAATCAAATGGTTGGATCACTCTGACCACACAACAGACTTTAGGGGCTACCATTGGAAGGCACTCACTCCACCACCCCAAAGTCCTTCAACGCATCTATGTGGGGACCCCCTCCCCTTTATAGGCTTGGTGGGGTTCCCCAAAGTGCAAAAAATTTCTCAGGTGGTGATTGGCTCAAGTTCATAAAAACGTTACCTCACAGTTATATTTTGGCCAATCAAAATTCCTTTTCTTTCATTCTGCTGCCCTGAAGTGAGTTCCCAAGTTGTGATACATTATTCCTTCATATGTCCTAATTCAGATTAGGTTAAGCTATTCTGAACATAACCCTGAGTTCTCCTTGACCCATGAAATACTTTAAATGCTAAATGGTCATATATTGAGGGGGTCATTTTTCACTTTTATTGCACTTATAATAAAAATCATAAGATACAATTTTATTAGTGCTTTATATTTAACTGTAACTTATTAAAAAACTTTTTGGAAACCAGTCAGCGTGAAGCACCAGTGAGCAAAAACATCTGGTTATCCACATGATCTATGAAGGTCCTGCTAAAGACATTAAATAGTCTAAATATACCAACATCTAAGATAACTTCAAATCACTATGTAGCAAATCCATATCCCACTGTAGTGTTGCCAGTGCATTGCATAAACCTTGAGGCATTCTAGTCAAATGATACAACCCTTGCATGGTAATTATCACACATTTTTCCTGATCTTTAGGCAAATAGATTTTCCAATATCCTGAAATCAGGTCCATAGCAAAAAAGTATTCTGCCTCCACCAGAAAATCAAGCATGTCATTGATTTGTGGCAGTTGATAGGGTTAATTCTTAGTGATTTTATTTAATCGGCAATAATCAATCACTGTTTGATTTGATCCATCATTCTTTTTTACCAGGAGGATCAAACTTGTCCATGTGCTTGACAATAAGATGAGTATCCCATGCTCCACTAGTTTGCTGATTTTGCACTGACTTCAGCTTCAGCAGCTTTTGACCTACAGACAGGTCTGACCCTTATTTGTTGCTATTCCCCAGTATCTACTTTGTGGATTGCGTTTTTTGTACATCCTAAGTAGTGATATTCTGAGCAAATATCTCCCAATAATTTTATATAATTGGAGCACATACTCTTGATGTTTCAAAATAAAATGGCTACCTGCTCATGATCCCTTAAAATGTTGACAATTTTGGAAGTTTCACAGTCAATCTCATTTTTTAAGTATAGCCCAAAATTGTGAAATTCACTAAGTTCCACCGTTGGGATTTGATGTAGGAACGTGATGTTTTAATTCTTTACAATTATTATTGGTTTCTCTCCCAGATTGGTTAGGAGTACACTTATTTCTCCATGACCAGGCATAATGATTCCTGGAGCCACACATGGCTCTTCCTCAATTTTCTTCATGGACTGATGACTTCCCCATATTGCTTTTTTGGGAGTTTTTTTGTTAACCCTGTGCTAACTATAATTGATTTTCCAGCAGAATAGTAGTCATCGCAGTTGTCCTTGAAGTTATTCCATAATTCTCCATAATTTTATTGCCATTTCTTTCTGTTTCCCTCTAACTAATTTATATTGAACTAGCCGATTTACCCGTGCTTTGCTACGGTGTCTATAAAATTTCAGATTTTCAATTTATTAATTTAGATTTTAAATATTAATAAACAAAACCATTCATCCAAATCTAATTGTTCAATCGAATCAACCAAAAATCACTCGGATAAACCTAACTGAACTTATCAAAACAACCAATAACTAAGCACCCCTCAAAACTAAACTATGTCCTATCGATTCGACCAAAAGCCATTAACCACTCGGCCAAACAAAATAAACCTATCGAATTAATCAATTAACACCAAACTGCTACCCGAAACATCTCTCTATATTTAACATCATCGCGTACATGACATATCTTCCAAACTACTAAATCAACTTCTACTTAACTTGCCAAAAGTATTTTATTAATTAGGTGAACCAAATTAGGCAGGTTTTTAAAATATATAAACCTAACATCCAGATACCCGTGTTTTGCTACGGTATTTAGTTTATCAAATGATAAGCTCATAATGTAGCTTATAGGCTGTGCCAGCACTACTCTCGAGCCACTCAGACTAACAGCTTCGCTGTTGCCCTCGGGGCTGGTGAGTGATTATCCTAACTACTTAATCTACTTAAACTCTAATACTGATTTTTGTTGAGTTTCAGATGAGCAATTTGGTGAATTATTAGATAATATTCGCCAATTCTCACCCACTCAACCAAATAGATTGAACCCATCAGGCTTGATAATTTCAGATACGATCTTATTTGCCAATTCTCACCCACTCACCCAAATAGATTAAACTTATCAGACTCGATTAGTTTCAGATGAGCAATTTGGTGAATTATTAGATAATATTTGCCAAATCTCACCCACTCACTCAAATAGATTGAACCTATCATACTCGATAATTTCAGATTCGATAAGATTTGCCAATTCTCACCCACTCACCCAAATAGATTGAATCTATCAGACTCGAAGGTTTCAGATGTCAGTCAGTCAGTAAGTCAGTCAGTCAGTCTGAAATTTTTGACATGATATATGTCCTATGGCTGGGGGGGTAAGTTCAAAGTATGAGATCATAGCGTGACGAGCTTAAATGATTATGGGTGTGGATAGTTTTTGCATAGGTTGACCAATAAAATCGACTAGATTTAATAATTTAAAATGAATTATTGTAGATGGCGATCAGTAATTTTATTATAAATTGGCCAATTAAATCAACCAAGTAAATAAAATGAGCTAATATAGATAGATATCTGAAAGTTCACCATATAATTGACTTATAAAATCAACAAAATAGTAAAAACTATAAGTAAAAACTGCTAACCTTATACCTGAAAAGTTAGACTAATTAAGTCAACTGAATAATTTTATATATATTTCATAGAATATCTGTATCAAGTTTATCTGAGATTGGTAAATTAGGAGTAGGTAAGAAATAAAAATGCATTTACAGTGATTTATTCATAAGATGATTTCCTAAACCACCACAACTAAAATACTACCTAATTTAATACAAATTAAATAAATTTGAATCAATCTACCAGCTACTTGCCTGCTGTCATACACAGCTTTAGTTTAGGCTAATCCAACCATTACTTAAGTAATCTATCCATCTCAGGTTTTATTCTTTTAAAAGTTAAATGATAAAACACAATAATAGTATTCTATCATAACAGTAGATAAAATGTTAAGAAAGTTTCTAACAACCTTCAGCCATAAGGTATATATCATACACTTAAGTTTTTTACCATAAGGTAAAACTTTAATCATTTTTTATTAAGTAGATGGGTATGATGGCAAAGTTATACGCAAGTTTGACAAAACTATTCCTTAATGTCAGTTAAGTCTCTCCCTTCCACTGGTGCACCAAAGGCAACGTCTGCCCCAATATTGTAAAAGTGTTTAGTTTGAAGTCACATTTCATCCTATATTTCCTCAAGAATTCCATCCTGATAAATATATCATTATTTGGATTGGCCAGCACTATAGTGGGAGCTGATACCACCAGCAATCTAGATAAAGTGGTACTACACTATGGGCTCCACATGAGATGGTGATGTCTGGTCCAGCCGTTCCATACTCTTTTTGATGCTTTAAATCCAGCAAGATCTTCATGTAAATCACTAATCTGGTGGAATTAATGTTGATTGGCGCTCCATTATCAATTATTTATTGTACTCTTATCCTATTGACTAGAATATTTGCATAGGTACACTCCAAGTACTGCAATAAAGTATTTACTTAAATAGATAGTGGCATTTTTTTCAAATGAAGAGTGTGAATTATTTGAGTAGATAAATCAAGAAATGACTCCTTGATTGCGCTTATAGTTAAGGAAATGTTCGCCTCATCCAACTTCATCAAACTAAGTCTTCCAGGCTTTTATCAATTCTTATTTCCACTAACTGTTGTTAATATGGCGAGCAACCTCCTTAACATTTTGGGGTCAATCCCCTTTTCTTTGGCTCAAGTAATTGTATTGACATCCATGTTGACCACCTGATAGAGCAGATCAGGCATATTGTCTACCATGAATAGATTAGTGATGTTTGTATCATTGTTCATTATTAGGTGGGACAGGTTTATCAGCAGTGGTTAAACATTTTGTCTAGACTGCTGGTCCTTTTCCCAACTCTGAACCAGGTTCCTTGGTCTGAACATAATAATGTGATTATTCAGATTTTTGGCCCAACACTGGTAATTACATAGCCAAGATTCCCAAATTGGAAAAAGCAAATTGACATTTAGTCCAACTGCTTTTGAGCTGTTATTATCCTGGAAGTGGCTAACGCTTGCTGGTGCTAATTTCATAGGATTTGACATTTCAGTAAAAACAGTTGTCTAACAACTCTCAACTGATTATTGTAAAAAAAGGTGATTTTAGTACTAAAGGAAGAATAAAATGTGAGAAAAATTATATACTAGAAACAATTGGGTTTTTAATTTTATATATGTTTATTAATGATATTGGCGGGAAAAAGTGAACCTTCTCATTCTCTCAATGCTTAGTACTTATATTGTGTCAAAGCTTAATATTCTTAATAGCTTAGTAATGTCCAAATTAGGGAAATTTGGGACTAGATCTGTTGAAGCTATGAAGACTCATCTCGCTTTGATAGAACAGCTGATGGAGGGCAATGGCAGGTAGGAAAATCCATAAGGTAAGGCTATAGTATATTTACCCAATCATTGGGCAGGAAAATACAAGCACCTTTCTGGACCCCCTCCAACCCTATAAAAGGGGCTGGTCTCAGAAGTGTAGGTTGTATTGAATTAGAAGTGGGCTGTGGAGGACTTTTCAAAGGACTCCCCTGTTTTCGCCGCATAGTCAGTGCAATTTTACTACCAAAACTTATGATTTTTGCCTGAGACGTATAAGTAAAAGTGTTACCCAAATTCGAGGGGTTCCACCAGGAATTACTCTGGGTCTTTTGGATGATATTTTTATAATTTTATCTGAACCAGTCTTATTAATACATTAGACTTGTAATCGTCTGACATTACCTCCTATAAGAGTGGTAGGGGGAATAAGGTTGCAAGAACCATCCATGCACTCAGTTAATGTTAACTCCTGAAGCTAGGGATTTAATGGAATACTCATCATCCCCTCACTTATAGGTGATAACAAAAGGCCCTTCCCAGATGAACCCATGTTTTTCCCTTCTAGGCATGATACAGTTGTGGTTTTAGAGTACCAAGTCTGACACTTTTGAAGGAAGGGAGTCATGGCCAGAGCTCATTGGACGTTTGGCCCTCTTTAGTGGCAATCTTTGCTAAATTAGTCATCGCCTCATATTGTAACTGGATATTGTGCTGCGCCAACTTCTTCATGGCTTGATATGGATCATCAGTCCTAGCCTTGAAAACATCTTTGGATATTAAAGCAGGCACACCAGGTTCTTGGCCATACAACACATTGAATGGAGGCATCTTAAGGATCCAAAGGTACTGATATGGTAAGCCATGAGGGCACTGGGTAAGTAAAGATCTCAGTGAAGAGGGTTTGAGTTGGACTTTTTCAAAGTATAGAGACCAGTGTCCCATTTGCTCTTTCTACAGCACCATTATTGGATGGGTTATAGGGGGCCAAGAAAAGTTGTTGTGCTCCATGGAGGTGGCGAGAGGCTTTACCACTTGGGATGCTAATTTTTTTATTATCACAAGGGAGGACCTGGGGCAATCATGCCACCTGAAGATATACTAGTGTAAGAAGGTGGCTGTGGCCTTAGCGGTCTGAGCTAGGAGAGCAACTTCTTCAACCCATTTGGTAATATGATCAATTCTGACCAAGATATAGCGATTGCCACCTGTAGCTTAAGGGAGTGGACCTACCACATCTAAACTCATTGTGTGAAAGGGTTGTAGGGGCGTCTTAGGTTGATACTGCTATCAGGTCTTGAAGCTGGATTGTTTTTTACATGTCAGGCATGCATCCAAGACTTCAGTTATGGTTTCCATGATGCCCTCCCAGTAGTACCACTCTTTTACCCACTCATATGTTTTTCATACTCCGCCATGCCCCATGATAGTGTGAGACTCCAAGATGACAGGTACTCACTCTGACGGCCAGAGATAGGGCAACCAATTTACTCCTACTTTCTTATATAACTTCCCACTTTCCACCTTTTTTTCTGGAGTGCCATGCTAGCATATTCTGTACTTGTTCATCTTCATCAGCCCATGCGTCAGGAGTCATTAGGAGGTCATGTAACCATATTGCTTCAATATTATCAAGGGGAAGAACAGGAAGCCACGTTAACCCATCAACGTTCATATGACGCATCCAAGCTCGATGCTTAATGGTCATATCATAGCGCTGGAGCTTAAGAGCCCAGCGAGCCAACCGCCCAGTGGGATCTTTCATATTATGTAACTAGTTTAAAGGGACGTGGTCAGTAACCACTTTAGATGAAGTCTCATATAGAAAATGGCGGTAGTATTAGAATATGAGTAATATGGCAAGGCACTCCTTTTCAGTGATGCTGTAGTTGCGCTCAGCTTTTGAGAGCATCTTATTGAAATATGACATGGGATGATCAACCCCATTTTCATACAACTGAGCCAAGTTAGCTCCAACGGCGTAGTCAGAGGCATCAGTAAAAAAACATGAAAGGTTTGACATTGTCAGGGTGGCGGAGGATTGACCTTTATTGCAACAGTTTCTTCAGGGTCTCAATGCAGCCTTTTGTTCCGCACCCCAATGGAATGGAGTGCTCTTATCTAAGAGGCGGATGAGGGGCTCACTGAGCTCAGAGAATTTTAAGGATGAATTGATGGTAATACCCCATCACGCCCAAAAATACCTGGATGTCGTGAAGGGTTTTAGCGCAGACATTTTCAATAGCGCTTCAACCTTTACTTGGAAGGGTAAAATCCCATCTTTATAAAATAAATTGCCTAAGAAAACCAGCTTCTTCTGGAAGACCATGTATTTGTAGGGATTCAGATTAAGGTAGATGCCCACAAGCGTTGTAACACTTCCTTTAGGTGTGTGAGGTGAACATTGAAGTCTTGAAGAAAACTGTGATGTCATTAAGGTAGACATTCACAAAGCTCAGCTTAATGCCCTGAAGAATGTGATCCAAAACCCGCTGGAATGTTGCAGTCACATTACACAACCTCTAAGGTAGCTGAGTGGGTTGAAACGAACCCTCACTGCAGACAAGGGAACACTTCTCCTGATCCTGTGGAGAAAGGTCCATCTGCCTGTACTCGCTTGGTAAGTCCATGGCGGAAAATATTTAGACCCAGAGATTTGGGACAAAGCGTCATCAATGCGGGTGATAGGGTATCTATCCTTCTTTGTGAGGTTGTTTAATTTGCGGAAGTCCATCAATACCTGATGACCTCCATTTTTCTTCTATATCAATAGAAGATGGGAATACCAAGGGCTTTGTGAAGGAACCGGCACCCAGCGTCCAACAGCTGTTTCAGCTCCATCCTCATAAGTAACTCCTTAAATTTTAATTTGCGGTAGGGTTTGAATTGAATAGGGTGAGCCTCCCTAACATCAATAGTATGAGTCCAACCCTTCATGTACCCATAGTCTGTATCATATTTAGAAAATGTCGCTATAGGCCTCAAGCAGGTAGTGGACTTTGTAAAGCTCCGCTGGGGTTAGTTCATCAGAAATATGAACAGTAGGCAGAGTACATTAAAATTGATCCGCTGATAAGCCCATATCTGCAATGGACCCAATACAGTGAATTTGTTTAGTTTCCTCAATAGGAACCAACTGGCCTCTTCCAAACTCCTGATGCTTTTTTATGACCATGTACTTCTTGGTGAGTTTCCCCAGAAGGAGTTAATAGGTCGTTGATTCTGGGTCTATCACGCCTGGCAATACTTGGGGCTCTAGAGGACTAAAACCTTAAATGCTGATTAGGTGCAATAAGAAGTTGTGGGGATTTGTAAGGTAATCTTATTGTCAACTACCCATTGTTCACCCGCCTTGATTACTACCTCTTCTAATTTAAAAAAAGGGATATCCTTGATGACTTTCAATGATTGAGTCAACATTTTTAAATGTCATCTTTCAGTGGTGTAATTTAGGGATAGACGGAAGAGGGATACTCAACTGTGCAAGCAGAATCTTTTTTATTAAGTCATCATTGGTCAGAATCAGAGGAAGCTTATAGCTAAGAAGGGAGAGATAGCCCTGCTCTAATTTAATAACCCCTTCATATCTAAGCATAAAATGGGTGCCAATGAGTAGATCATAGGTACTGTTGGCTAAGGCCACCGCTGGGGCCAACAATATGAGCTTTCTAAAACAAATGGGCAAAGATGCGTAGGCTCCAATAGCTTGGGTTTATCAGAACCTGCAGTCCAAACTCCTAGGTGTAGTCAAAAAGGGGACAGCTTGATCTTTTTAATGAGTTATTTTGACACCACGTTCACTGGAGACCCAGTGTCAAGGATAGCCCTAACCCGCACTCCATTGACAAGAACATCCTCTTTGGTTAAGGTTCTACCCAAGTTGGGGAAAGAGCGAGGACCTCCTTTAGATGGAGTGTAAAGGCAAGTCATTTGAACTTTTCAAGAAATTTTTCTTGGATAGTCTGTAGGGTATGAACATATGGGGTGGATCGGATCAGAGTGCTAATGAGCTTGTCAGCGTCACTGGCAGTGTCAATGGCTTCAAAGCTCCTCGACGCTTGATGGAGATAAGTTTGATGGGGATCCTAGTTGCATCCACTCTCTCCGTTTTCAAACTTTCAGGTACCTCCACTTCACCTGGTGCTCCTAAAACATAATGATCAATATAATCACAGCCTCCTTCATATTCTTCATTGAGGTGGTTATTGATGCATGTCAATGAGTCCGTCAGTTGGGAGGTAAATTCAGGGCTTCCCTTATGGCCGTATAGGTCTTGGGGCTGCTCATCCATCTTATTAACTTTTAGGGGAGTCGTTGAGATTGTAATGGCTTTGACTTTTGCCTTAGAAGTGACAGGTTTGAGCTGCCCCATGTCTGCAGGTTTTGAACTAGGGGCAGACAGAGGTGAGGCTGAGGGAGATCAAGACAGCAGCTTGGAGGGAAGTGACATATGATCCACCTTAGTAGACTGCTCTGAAAGAGGAGAACAAGGCAAAATGATAACTGACTTCACTAGCTGAGTTTTTGAACAGAAGCTGAAGGGGAGCGCTGTTCCATGACTGCCTGTATTTTTGGGCTATCCTCACATGGTGGAGGAGCATATTAACACTGAAGCTCTGTGGAAGTTGGGTTCCAGAGGAACACACAGCCATATAAGAGGCTGGAGGGGTCAGAGTTTATTCTCGCCTCAGATCTCTTTGCATAAGTTCAATTTCTTGAAAGTCAGCCTCTGCCAGCAGAGCTCTTTTATATTCCATAAAATTAGAAAGGTGCGCTTGGCTGCAGAGATATGCTTTTCTAAATAGAGATAAGACGCCAATCCAGCCATGATAGCAGCAATAGAATCATCTAGAGGTAACAGTTTGGCAAGCAACAGAGGTTGAGCTTTGTTATAGAATCACTCAACAAAATAGGATATTAATTCTCCTTCTTATTGATTTAGGCAAATAAAGGCCAGTTTTTGCCTTTTTAAACTCTGTGGGGAGTCAAATTCTTTAATGAGCTCTTGTTTCACCTCCGCCCAGGTGTTAAGTGTGGTCATAGTGGGAACCATTATCTCCTGAGCCATACGACTCAAGCAGGGAAGGAGATTTTTGAGTGTTTGCTGATCAGTTGTTCTTCCATCGAAGATTCATACAAAAAGATAAAGGATGTAATATTTTCCTCACCTGGAGTAAATTTGCCCCTGAAAAGGGGTTTGTGAAAGGTGGGAGAGGATCAATAAAGGCCTTGAGAGGGGTGTTGCTTGAGCTTATTTTAGCTGGGGCAATACACTAGCTAGCCGTAGTTCTGGCAGTTATTCTGGACTCAGATGAAGCGGAGAGGCTGTAAGGGTTAGTTTCCCTAACAATCTCCATTTTTAATAAGTTTTATTGTAATGTACAGGCCCCAAGTAGCGAGGACCAATTTTCAAAATCCTGGTAGTGGCTAAAATTCGCTGGTGCTAATCACACAGGGTTTGACAATTCAGCAAAAAAGGTAGTAAACAACTCTCAAATGTTATCATAAAAATGGGGATTTTAGTACTAAAGTAAGAATAAAATATGAGAAAAATTATATAAAAAAGAAGGGGTTTAAAATTATATAAGTTATTAGTTATATTGGATGGGTAAAAAGCGGACCCTCTCATTTTCTCAATGCTTAGTGATTAATTGTTTCAAAGCTCAAAATTCAGATTAACTTAGTAATGTTTAAATTATGGATATTGGGATTCGACCTATTGGAGCTCTGGAGAATCATCTTTCTTTAAAGGAATGGCTGATGGAGGGCAATGGCAGGTAGAAAAACCCATTAGGTAAGGTTTAATATATTTTGCATAATCATTGGGCGGGAAAGTATTTACATCTTGCTGGACACCTTCAGCCCTATATAAGAGGTCAGTCTCCGTGGTTAGTACTAAATTAAAAGTGGGCTGTGGATGAACCTCTAATGGACTCAGCTGATTTCTTTGCATATTCAGTAAATTTGACTATTTGAACTCATGCTATTTGCTCAAGAGATATTAATATAAGTGTTACCCCAATTTGAGGGGTTCCACTGAAAATCAACCTGGGTCTTTGGCTGATATTTTCATTATTTACTTCTAAAACACTCTTATTAATACATCAGACTTGTAATTGTCTGACTTGAGTTTCAGGTATATTTCCCAATATATTTTGAATCTCAGGCTCCTTAGAGGGTTCAGAAAATTTAACATTAATCTGAGACTTTTTTTGGATTACTTTAATAGTGTGGTTGGGAGCTTCAAATATGGCTCTAAGTATTTTCAGATTGTCTAGCATCTGCAAGATTGTTGTTTAGGTTACCAGTGTCACTGCCATAATAAAATGCAGTTTGCGGTAGTCATAAAGCACTGCTGCATGGCTATGCATGCATTGAAGTCATTAAGCACTTTTGCTCCAGCCATGGTCTAGGACTCTTGATAAAAACGATTGGCCAAATTGGCTAGGTTCTCATTATTGCATAATTGTATACCCAAAAAATCTGCTTGCAATTCGCCATCAGAGTAGGACTTTCAAACTCTAAAATTATTACTGCTTTTGCATCAGCAGTTGACAAGTTGTCTCCAAAAAAGGTGAAGTAGCACCAGATTCTGGCAATCATTACAAAGAAAGTTATTACAGTCACCGCTTTTTTATGGTCCATATAACTGAACATTGTCATCTCAAAGAAATTTGAAAAACGCTGGGGCGTTATCCTGGTAGAAGGTGAGCAATCTTGGTAAATTCCAAAACTCCTCCGTTGCTCCACTCATAAGAGATTCCTTCCCAAAGACTTGATTAGCCATAGATATTACTTTGGGATTCATTCTGACATACTAGAAAATGATTTAGGCATATTTTGGGGTATATGTTCTTCCCAAATGGAGTTTTTGCAGTAGTTTTGTCATCTTTTCAACTTGAATTGTGCATAATCAAATTTGTATTTTCTTTATCTCCCCAATACTCTTCATCATTTTTTTGCCATATCCTCAAGTACAAGTCAGAGGCGTCCTCAGTCCGCTTTACATCTGGTTTTTTTTATAAATTTTCCTTGATGTGTTAGCCCTCTTTCAGCTTCAAAGTACAACTTCCCACTTGTTATTATTCACATTCCTGACTTTCTCAATCACTTCTTCTGCTTTAATTATGTGCCTCTCTAAGATATTAAAGCTGGCTTGAGATGCCAAGATAAGAAAATTTTTATTGACGGTCTCAGTCTCCAGTCAGAGCTTCTGAAGTTCATTGTTATAAGACATTTTGGATTAAAATTGGTTTTCAACGACTCAAATAGCCCCTGTAGTGAACACCAATTGTTAAAATCAGGGCTTCTCTTAAATTTTAGCTCGCTTTTGCTCCCTGATATAACTGCACAGATTCTTGACCACTTGCGTTATTAAACTGAATTAAATACTGGAACAATATAGTATGAAGACTATTATTCAAGCTGGATTTTCCAAAAGCCACGTTGGGTAAAGGGTCCAACGCTAAACAGGTGCTTATCCTCTTAACAATATCATTATACTGGTAGGAACTCTTCCCTATTCTCTTCACGCAGATCTAAATGGAGATCTGATACCCACAAACTAAGGATATATTTCCTTTCCCTCTTATTTCAAAAGCAAGCTATAAAACCAATGTATAAACAACTAAGTTACTATCAAATTGAGATCTTTTTTACTAGGAAATTATTGGGGGGGGGGTTTAGTACATTTGGCGCACAGCTTTTCAGCTGTCAATTAATTATTCCTCAGATGGTTTGACACTTGAGTTTTAGCTTCAGAATATTAGTGGGTATCTTTGCCTTTATTAGTTGTGAGTAGCATAATCCTCAATGGTCAACAACAATATTAGTGTCAGGAACTAGATGACAATCTATTAAAGTTATGTTGTCAGATAATACCTACTACCATTGAAACAAGCGTTAAAATGCCTTGGGTAGTTTTGACAAACTCCCTTAACATTCAACCAGAATGATTCTGCATAGCAATTCAACTATTGGGTTTTACTCCCTTATTGAATTTCTGCTCAATATTGTCAGGGATGATACCCAATTAAAATACTAATTGAAATAAACGTTGAAACCCTTCCATTGATTAAGTACAACTACAATTTTAGCTGACAATTGCTGCTGAATTATTAGATTTTAAATGTCAATAATCAAAGATAATAATCTATCAATGAAATGGATGTGTGGTCAACTTAAATTCCAACATACCCCCTCTCTGTAATGGGTGGGTTTGTGCCAATATGCCATGAAGGATTTGGAAAGTTAGAGCCATGTCGCTGACTATACTAGGAACAGGCCTGATGAAGCCCATCCTCAAACCCTTCCACTATGCCTCGTCATTTCCATGTATTTTTGCACCACTGTACCCACAACGCTGCACATCAACAGCAGGATCTGTGTCCAGGAAAGGTCTGAAAACGACGCCAATGCCACGCCAAGCTCACTGGTTGAGCTCATAATTCTAATCCAACACTGTAAATTTAATAAAATAATATCTTTTGTTAGCAAGCGATTTTTTATTAGATTTTCTGTTTTTTTTTTCATAGAAGACCAAACTGGGAATTTAGGGCCAAAACATCCCCTAATAAATAGCACTCTGTTAGAATTGTGTAAGCTCCCTCCTACACTAAGTTCTCTCAAACACCATCCAGCACTTCACTCATGAAGACTCCAAATCCCACCAGATCAACATTCATGCCATTAATAAGCCCAATGTCATATTTTCTCAGATGCCTTTAAGTTTCAGGATGTCAAATTTTCCTAACTCTGACTTTATTGAGTTTGAGGCCCTCTGTACTAAAGCAATAAACAGATCAAATGCCACCTGTAAAAGGAAATGTATGGATTAGGTGCCACTGATCCATTACTCTCTCAATTCCAATATTAACCAATAAGAGTTTTTATAGAAAAAGGTAAAGTAATAAATCTTACTAAAATGGAAGAAAATATTCTGATAAATTTCAAGTTCTCTTAAATATAGAAAAAAATCCAAGTGTAAGTAATAAACTGCTTTTGGATTATGTTGATGCTTATTATTTCATTAAAAATTTATTAATGCTTTAAAAGTGACATTACTCCTCTATGGAAAAACTAGCTTGATGAATACAAGTTTGTCATTAATTAGGTTTGATCTCCTTATGCTCTCCCTGATATCCCATCAAAGTATACTTTGGAGAATAATACCCTTCAGACTTTGTCAATATGGAAAAAAGTGGTGCTCCCTTCCAGGTCACTATCCCAAGTTACCTGTTTAATTAATATCTTTCTGATAGAAGATAACAATATCTTTTAGTTTATCACTTGCAAAATATCACTTCTGACTCCCACTAAATATGTTCTAATTTGAGTTATGATCCTAAACACCTTTTTACTCTGTTCATGTTTGACCTGGTTTGTTTATTTCAAAGCCATCTGTGTTTTCAAATAACTACCACAACAACCTTCAGACTATCTGAGACTATAATTAGTTACTAGTGGGTAGTTTGTTTATAAGAAATTTAGACCCACCAAAATCAAGGTTTTACATTGCCTCTAGTATGCAAAGCCTATACAACTCCCCTGTATCTAAATCTAGAAACTAACATCTAAGGTTTTCAATATCTAAGTTAATTTGTGCACCCTAAAATTCACCATTTGTTGAAATCTTATGGTTTCACCTAAAAATAAATTAAAAATTCTCTTTATTTCAAGTTTTTCACACATTTTTGCTAGAGTTTTACAATTTTATACACTTTTGTATCACAGGACAACAGCTATGCCATTTTAGAAAATTGACAGAAAATTATATAAGTCTATAAAAAGCTGTCCCAATTAAATGTGGGTTGACAATCTCTTATGCAAGGAGGTAGCTTTAAATTTTTGAAAATTTCCAATATTGCCTTCAATCAATTAAACTCCATTACCCCCAACTTAAATTCAATCATTTATTTTCTTCTACATCTGACTTCTTATCTAAAACTGTTAAATTAGAGATAAAGCCTCTTTTTTAATAAACAATTAGAAGGGATGGTTCAAATTAACATTTAGATATGGGTCCTCCTGGGCCCCCAGCCCCAGAGGGCATTTTGGAACCATCAGTTTAGCTGTACCAACTGGCCCAGAAGGCCTTCTGGACCAAGTGGATCTACATAATCATCTGGACCTACTTAACCTATTGGACCCCTAGGGTCTACTGGCCTTGTTGGCCTCCTGGACCTACAATTCATCCTCCCTCTTCAGTAGAGGATGATTCCATATGGGAAAGATGCCATGTTAGATCAGGATTAGGTTCTGCTGCTTGAGGATGTTGGCTATAATGGGATGGAGAGTTTGTCAAATTTAACCTTTCAGTAGATGCTCTAACTTATAAGGTTGAATAACGCCTATCATATTTTGACTTTATCAATTTTGGGTTAAATAGTCAAAAAATAAAGATTGAAAGCTCAGAAAAAATCAACAAGAACTTTGAGCTATCATTACTTCTAAGAAAACAAAGCTGGAGGCAATTCAACAAGAATACTTAAGTAACCACAATCAAATCTATGCTGCTTAAGTCAATGCTGTCCAAAAATATGTTAATTGTATGCAGCAAAACAGCGACTCAGTCCTAGTTCATGAGCTCCCACTGCATTTAACTTTTTGGATACACCTTAGACCTCTACTGAGAGTATACATATCATATGTTTGGTTGATAAAACAATGACTATGCCTCATAAAGACAGTCTTGCACTTATAGAGAGAAGAGTTGCTTCCTCTCACTAAGTATATGAAAAGCTATGGAGGGAATCCAGTTAGACAAAAGATTAAACACTTAACTTATTATTCAAGTAATTTGTTAAAGGAGTGATGATATCAAAATTCTCAATGTACAACATGGAATGAGGTCAAACTGCTCTCATTAAAGAAATTAACAGTGGCCAGACCCTAGCTAACCATAAAATGCGTTCATTAATATTCAGTTCCCTCAATAATAATTTTAGCTTAATTTGCTTCCCAATTATTATATGAAACACAGATCTTGGTAATTAGCAACTGACTTACCCTAAATGACTCTATAACGGCCGTACTTTCAGCTTTGGTATAGATAACCTCAGCTCAAGTTACACATTACCTCTATGAAGCATTCTATCACTACTATTAACAATATCAAGGAAGCTCTTCTTGAGATTCCTGTAGATCTCATAAATTCTCCCCTTCCTTCATCTGACCCTGCTCAACCTCATATACACATATAAAGGAGGATGAGGGCGAAAAGAATCAGAATAAAGCAATTTGTACCTAATATTGTTGACTTGATTATAATTTTAAGGACTTCTGGACTTGACTTAATATAGAAAAAGCAAAAGAAGGTTCAGTATAGGGAGCAAGGCTTCTTGTGCTAACAATTCTGATGAACTTCAAACTAATCAAAATCACATTGTTACAACTTAAATCAAATCTGCCAAAGCAAATACAATAAGAATTCACCAAAACTTCAAATGATAAAAATATATTGCTTTGCCTTTTTATCATGTATCCAAAGTGCAATTCCAATTTAAATTTTCAATCCCCTTTCAATGAGGAACCAAAGTAACCCGTGTGGATACCTTAGTACATAGGTTTGGGTAAAGCAAATTTTGACTCTAGGTCACCTATCAATAAATCCCTTTGAAGACATTTATTTTAAATACAACAAATCTTAACCATACCGGTGAATATGGTACTACAGGTACCGCCTATGCTTGACCCATTGAAACATATTCAATACTTCTTTTCTTAGGTGAGTTACAATCATCTATCCCCATTTAGTGTTATATAATATCAGTTATTATCTTTTTTTAGGATATACTACTTTATAGATTACTCAGCTTTTATTAATTATAAAAACAATTCCATATCTATCCTTGGTTTATGTTTACCTTAAATAACCCAGGATCTAGCTCCTGAAAAAGGAAAACACAACCAGTGAACTTTACTAATCAGATATACCCCAATTTTCTTTTAGACTGGAGTATTGAATTTTGGGTCCAAAGGTTAAATAATTACCTTTTATGGTTGATGTGGATGAAGGTATACCATAATTTTTACCAAAGAGATTTTAGATTCCTCCCAAAATAGAGTGCTAATTGAAACTAGTTATAAATCATTCCTCCTGCTAATCATTCAATAAAAGCCTTGAAGCTCCATGAAAACTCCTGTTAAAAGTCCATTCATGTCCTGATTTTTAAATCACGCATAAAAATAACAGTTACTTTACTGGTAAAAAATATAACTTGGGTGCCTACAATACTTGAGAAAAACCAGCCATTACTTATGTTCAAGTATTATCTGTAAGCCAAAAAAACAGAAATAATGAGCATAGGGGCCCTGCATGAACTTGAATTTTTATTTTTATACCATTGCTGCTGTCCTAGTACAGTTGAGACCCAATTTAACTTTTAACCAAAAATTAGCTTCTGAAATGTTTATTGAAGAATACTCCAATATCTTTTCATCTGGGTCCCATGACTATGGACACATGAAAGGGGTCCATCACCAGGTTGATACAGGGGGTCTCATTTTCGCGCTCATCTTTACAGAAAGTTAGAAATACAAAATATGAGCAGGTCCTTCTTTAACTAAGCCAATTATTTGATGCAGTATTGGTACAACCCTCCCAGAGTCTACAGTAATCCCATTATTATTAAAATAAAGAAAGATGACAGTCATCAGGTGATTATGGAATACCATAATCTGAATTCTAATATGCAAATGACAATTATTCTTTAACTAGGATAGATAATTTGCTATGCACAGTAGTTAGACTCAATTATTATCTGCTATGGATTAAGCAAGTAAATACTAGCAACTGACTTATTGGATGAAGACTTGTCTGAATTTGCTCTTTTATCTGATAAGCAATTATTTGTGACAACCAGGATGTTGCAGGGTTATTATATACCCCGCCGCCTTCCAGTGAGCTATGATCAATTATTTTATAACCTTAAACTAACTAGTGCACTAGAAAATTAGATATAATGACTTCTTTCTCTGAACCTTTATGTACGTCTTTAGCACACATAATAAGAATTTGACATCTATGTAAGTTAATCTGTCCTAAACCTTCAAAATGTACCTTTCCAAAGTGAAATGGAATTCTATGACATAAGGTGACTTGCCAAGGTATTCTTCCAGATCCTGATAAAGTATATGCAATTGAAAATGTTCCTACTACAGTTAACTTAGTTAATATTAAATTGTTTCTGGAATGATTGAATACTATCATCAATTTCCCCATTTTGTAAAATAGCAGAGCCTTGATTAAGGTTTTACATAAATAGTATTTTGGGTACCTGAGCAGCATAAATCCTTTAATGCTTTACATACTGCTATAACATCTGCTCCAGTCTTAAATCATCCTAATTCAATCAACCATTTTTTACTGACGAAAGTGACTCTGAAGTTGGTGCCAAATTGCACAACTTGATCCTAATCAGGTCAATAATTCAGTCGCGTATTTTGTAAAACACTATCTAGGGTTAAAAGAAACAACTCTGTAAATTAACAGGAATGTCTTGCTGTATTATAGTACATCGATTTTTCTGTAAATCCTAAATGCTAATCATTATTATTTTGGTTAGCAACCTTTCCCTTTAAGTTGGCTCCAACAATTAAAAAACCATGAGGGGTACTGGCTCTTTGGGTCTTACATCTCCTAAAATCATGCCTCTTCTAATGTCCAATAGCCCATAGCAACTCATTAATATGTTAATGGGCTGTGCCATCTACCAGGTCTGAATATCCCTATTCCTGAGTAATATTGGCTCTTTAAACTTGATCAGAAACTTAATCCTTAGGTGAAAGAGCCACAGCACAACCAAAACTGACTCCAAAGAATAGCTAAATACACTAAGGTTGATATTGAGAGCTAATAAAAAATGAGCACTATTTATTTGCTTATAATTAGCATCTGCTCGCACCAAAGTGATAATGAAGGATCATACAAATTTGATCATGATCTGTTAAGAAACCCCTTGAACTGTTACAATTTAAGTGTCATTTGGAGATCATTACTGAGGCAAAGCATAACGTACTTGAAACCTGTCTTTGTTGTCAAACTCAAGATAATTTAACCCTCAATACTAATTTTAACCTACCCAGCCAGGCTCCGCTTTTCTTGCAGTTAGCCTTAATATTGTTGGGCCATTGCCAGTAACTTTATTTGGGCAATAGTATTTAACACAGGACATTGATCATACAATTAAGTTGGTTGAGATTGTTTCTATGCTTAAAGCTAATGCAAAGGCTAATGGATTGGTCCTGCAGCAACATATTCTTTGAATTTTATTTTCCAAAAGTCCTATTTTTCAGATAATGAGAGAAACTTTAACACTAATTATTCATAAAACAACTTCTATTATGTGAATTAGACAGCTGTTAACACTCCATATAACTTGGCCATAAGTTGAGATGTTGAGAGAGCCAAAGACATTCTAATTTATCTTGTGTAAATAGTAGCGTCAGATCTCATTCATTTGGAATAACTACCTCACCACTTACGTCTTGCTAATTGTGTTAGGTATCTTTAGTCAATCTAAATGTCTTCTTTTGAGGATTCATATGGTAGAGATTACCTTCTGCCTTCCAGCTATCATCTGTCCTTTAATCAGCTACTCCAAATAATTTAGAGCTTACTTTGAGACATCTGACCAATGATATCATATGACACAAGTCATGGGTATTGAATAATTTAAACACGCCATCTATAAGAAGAGTCGTCAGGATAATGCCAAAAAACCAGTTCTACCATAGTATTCTCTAGGTGATTTATTTTAATTTATTATTCTCACCTTGAGGCCAACATCTTAAGTTGGTAATTAAGTGTAGGAACTTTATCAGGTAATCTAATGGAGTGGGTCTTATTATACCATTGCTTCCATTTCAACTGGTACTGTGGCTAATTGGGTACATAGCCATTTTTTCTTGGGACTTATGTTCCCATGTGGCAAGATTTTGAGGGGGGCACTGTCAGAACTAAAAACTGAACTCTCTTTATCAGCCTTTTAAGCTCATCTTAATTATGTTCTAATTAAAACTAAGGGTTTGAAAGAAAAAAATTTAATTAGTAATGATCTTGATAAACCATAAAAATGATTATTTTGGTAAATTAACTTCCCAAAGAGTTAGAAATATTTTCATTTTGCTGATAAGTAAAAACCAGTTTTTATTCTTCTAACGCTAATTATAATTTGGTTATTATAAAAAGTTCATTAGATCTTTGTAGTCATTGCCCCTCTCTGGACACTATAAAAATTAAATAAACGTTATTATGTTTAAGTGTTAACTCTTATTTCTCTCCATGTAATCCCATCAGGTTATATTTTGAAAATCAATTTCCCTTCAAACCTTGTCAATATAATAATAATCTAAATTGATAGCCTTTTTTGCTGTCTTAGCAATTCTTGGGTTAGAGTGGCTCACATCTCATCATTATCAAAAGGTTTTTTTCTTAAAGTTTAAATAGTTAATGGAATAAAGGTTGATGAAGTTGGATGTCTTGAAACACTATAAACCCTTTTGAAATGTTTAAAAGTTTATTGTATAACATACCAAATTTGATGAAATGAAATGAGATTCATGACGTTTTATAGATTTTTCTTAAGCTACCTAAATTAAGCATAAAAATTCTCATACTTATACTATTAATATCTTTATTTTTTATAAGAATTACAGATAGAAAATCAAAATTTTTAAGATGACCTGGACAGTGATTTTGGAAAATAATTGCAACATTATACAGCTTGTCATAAGTTCAGAGTCTTATCTGTTGTCATTATTTTAAATACAGTGATTTAAGGGTTAGTTTTCCTTTTACTTTATTACATAGACCATAAAAGTGTTTTGGTTGCCAACTCATTATTGCGGTATGTATATGGTGCTTTTTAGTTTTTTTTATAACACATAAAAAGCGGCCATTCATTATACCAGAAACCCCACATTATCCTTTTACTTGTCCTTCAAAAATTTTAGGGTACCATATTGTCCCCTTCTAATCAAAAACACAATTACAAATTTAGTGCCTTCCAATCATGTCCCAAATACAAGTGTTATTGGGATTTTACATGAAACCAGATAAAAATTTTGTTTCAACATATACTAAAATCAAAAGGAATAATTTTACAGGTAGTCTTCACAATTTTTAATTGCTCTCAGACTGATGTTCTATATTCTATTTTTATTCATCCTTGTGTAATGGTCAAGGCGTTGCCTGACCACCACATATCTGAATCTTTCAAGTTACATTGATCAGGGCCAAAGTTGAGGAGCACAATCACAAAGCATCTTGAAAATTACATTCTGTAGAATCAGATGCCTTGAAATCTAAACTTTCTATTTATGTTGGTAAGGATGAAAATTCTCATAAAGGGCGTTCTGGACAAACAGATGCTTCCAAATCCAATATCACTAAAGAGTGCTACCAATGATGAAAATCCTCACAATTGCGCTCTGACCAACCAGATGCCGCCAAAACATTATTACAAAAATGGCGATGAGGATGTAAATCCTCATAAATGTTTTTGTCCAATTAGATACTGCCACCTTAGATGAGGCTGGATGAGCCTCTTAAAAATGGCAATCTAGTGAATCAGAGGCACCAAAACATCTTAATTAATTTAGATTTTAGAGATTAGGATGTTAAAAAAGGTTTAGGAGTTGAGAACAATTTTGAAGAAAATAAAAAATATGGAAAAGTTTTAAAACCAAAAAAGTTACCTGTATCAAATTATGGATGGGTCACAAAGAGGAAATCAGGTGTCCAGATCCTCAGGTTATGCCTACCATCGAGAAGTCTTTCATGGACTCCACAAAGAGCTAGACCCACTCTTCCCCTAGTTTAAGTATTAATTTAGACTGATGAATCTGCGCAAAGCAACTATGTTTTCTATAATATCTTAGTAACTTTTATTTAATCTAAAAGTTTTTTTTCATTTAAAAATCATTTTTATTGAAGGAATTAAGAGAACCCACTTATGGACCACACTTCAACTTTAAGAAGCAAATTTCGTCCTACATACACTTTTTGGAGAATACGCCCTTTTTCTTAGCGCTAGTATGTTCTCACTGTAGTCCAAAATTTATAGTCAGTTTTTTTCAAACACTTAAATTAGGATATTACCAAGCAGGGTTATCCTGCTTGCGTGCACTTGCTTGTTCCCTCTTTCCCAACTGCATTGTAGCAGTTTTCAGGGACCCTGTCAATCACATTAGAAGAAGCTCATTTACTATAATGTCTCTATTTCTAGATATGGTGACTAAGCTTTTAAAAACAGACTTGCCTGCGTGGTATGAACACCCAACCATGTTTCTTATGGTCATCTTCTTTTTCCTGTTCCTTAAAAGAAAAGCCACCTGCTCTTTTCCTCTCATGAGCATGATTAACTTCAATCTTGTTCTGAGCAACCTTAACAGAATTCTGACTGGCCCTCACTCCCAGGGATCAAGCAATCTACATGCAAACTTCTCTTATATAAGACTTCAGTCCCGGCTAACAGCCGCCTCATGAGGAATTGTCATGGTTGAACAACTTGATAGTGAGAAATAACCCCAAGGATAAGGCTAGGTGACAGGAGGCCCAGAAGGTGAGACTTCAGGCATTTCCTGACCTTAAGCACACATTAGACCAACGCTGAGTACAAGCCAAATATGTCCAGGTTGGTACTAATGAGGTGCAAAATGCCCAGCCCCTTGTGTCATCCCAGGCGTTAAAATGGATGGTCTACATAACAAATGAATACTTTTTGATTCAGTTAATTGGCGAATGGGGTTTTTAAAACCCATGTGAGTTTTTGAAATTATGAGTTTGGGTAGAATATAGCTTCAATTGATCAATTGAGTGAAGGCAGTTTTGGTGTATTTTACCAAATCAGATGGGAGCTTTTGCTTATTGGAGCATCAAGGCTTGGGCCCACTTCCGCAGACCCATAATTACCCCAACTCATTTTAAATATGTTTTCACGACCAACACTCATTGTTGGTCGACTTTTCCCAATAAACTTTACCCATTATACCATTTTATTAAATGATATTTCGAACAATCCTGTGCGTGGACCCCTTTGAGTAGGTCTCACGCTACACTTAACTATTCCATTTTATATATGATGAGATTATCCCCTAGTGCACCGTTGGTTCGCCCAGGTACCCTCCACCTGGGACATTTACCCCTTCCCTCCTTGTGCACCACGTCGCTTTTGGTTATTTATTACTCGCACTTATTTGCTTTAGCTATTATTGCTCCAGCACCATCTGCTGGGCTCTAGTAGCTTTGGTACTAATGGCTAGTAACCTTGCATTGGCTCTGTGCACCGTGCACCACCACGCTGGAAACAGGAGAGTTATAGACACTATTCTTGCATTAGTCAACCAACCACTTATTTTTATGTGCACTCACTTTTTCCATGTAAGACTTTTCCAAAGAGTAAATCGTGGGCATCAGCTGTGGGCTTCAGCTGTGGTCATCGAATCACTGTTTCCTCTTTTCTCCAAAGGTTGGAGAATCTTGGCGTTATTATGGCTGCATACAACTGGTTAGTACCCACCCTTCATGCTCATACTAGGTGGATATGAACGCTTCTTGGTCTGAAAATTGTGATTCCCCGACTTTCCACCAAATTTACCAAAATAATTTAAACAAACGTGTTTTACTTTGACAGCTCATTCAGACAATGCTGGCGGAATAGGCGCAGATGGGCCTGGGGGTGTTGGCCTTGGAGAACATTGGACATTCCGTTGCAGTTAGTGGAATAGGGTCGTTCACATCTAAAAATGCGTTTTATGACGAAAATATTATCCAAACCTCTGAGCCGTTTATTAGCTTTTATGTCCTGAATGAGAACCCTATTTCAGTATATCAAATAACCCTTGAGAATCCTCGTTTGACCCCTACCATGATCCGTGGAACTAAGGAAGTGGAGAAAGAACTTCATTTCAAGTATGAAAATGTTTATGCCCCTTCTGAAGATATGGTGGGATATGTGGCCTCAGTAGTAAGAGTGGCCAAGTATCCCTCTCCATTCTTTGATTCACAATCATACCATGGCGACATGTTAATACCAGATGAAGAGTTTGGGGGTAATTTGCTGGCATTTTTGGCGTTAAATAAAGATCATCCCGGGTATTTTCTACTGACTGCTACCCTTTCCTCCTCTTTAGGGAAATTCAGCACCACTATTTTTGTGGGTACTGGCGCCATGGAAACTTTATGGACCTGAGCCTAGCTGACTAACCTGGGCTGTGTTACTTGCCAAGTGGTATGGTTAGGGGAGGTGCGTCCCAAGGTATTCCCACTCTGAAGATCATTGGGACAGTGGACTATCAGGTTGGCAAGTACCACTTCTCCGACCACTTTCAAGCTGTCAAAAACCTCTTGTACCCTATCATCTTGGGGGTGGAGTGGTGGCTCAAGTTTGATGTTAGAACCAACTTGAAAGAGAATACCCTATCCCTTACTTTAAAGAATGGTTGAATACTAGTTGTTCCTTTGTTGAAGGAGAACGCACATGGCGATTTTCCCCACTGGCACCACTTTCACACTTTTAGCCTTGCTTCTATGTTGAAGCCAACCGTGGAGGTTCCCCTACCTTCTTGTTTGGAGGGTTTGGAATCTTCCTTTTATGAAGCTTCCACTAACGCACTACCTGAGCACTCTGAGTTTAATTTTTGACTTCAATCTCACTGTGAATCTGGTGCGTATATCTTTCCCCGTTTACCCATTGACTATCTGGGAGGAAGAGGCGTTGGATGTGTGGTTGAAGAAACATTTAGCCAAAGGTATGATATTTCAGCGTACCTCCCCTGTATGCTCCCCGCTTCTCTTTGTTGAGAAGGCTGGTGGTACTCTACGCCCATGTGTAGACTATGGGAACCTCAAAAACGTCACTGTACCAGACCTCCATCCCATCTTTTTAATTCACAGATTGCGCGCTATGTGGAGAAGGCGAAGGTCTTCTCCAATCTGGATGGCATCAATGCGTCAATCAGATTTGGATTAAAAAGGGACAGTAGTGGTCAACCGCATTCCATACCAGGAAAGGGATATTCCAGTTTTGGGGCATGCCCTTTGGGCTTAAGAATCCCCATGCTATCTTTTAACGCCGCATTGATGCAGCGTTGGGGACTTGTTGGGGTATGCGCGGTTGCTTACATGGACAATATTCTGGTGTTTTCCCCTGATCATGAGTCCCATGCGGTACACCTTTGTCAAGTGGTGGAGCGGTCAATAGCAGCCCGCCTCACGCTAAAAATTATCATATGTGATTTTTCCAAGTCCCAGGTCACTTTCCTGGGCAACGTCGTGTTTAACAAAGACACATGATAACTCCAGACAATGAGAAGGCGATTCATGAGTGGCCTAACCCCACTTCAGTAAAAGAATTGAGGAGTTTTTGGGGACATGTATGTTCCTCAAGAAGTTCACGCCAAACCTTTCTGAGGTGGCAGCGCCCTTGTATAAGGCTAGTGGTGCAAAAATGCTTCTCTGGTCCTCCGTTTTGGAGGATGCTTTACAATCTGTGAATTGCACCCTGTTGTCCACATCCATTCTTCACCATATCGACCCTTCCAAAGAGTTTATTGTATCTACTGATGCCTCCAAATTCGCCATAGCGGCTGCCTTTTTACAAGTAGGCAAAGATGGGATAGAGCATCTGGTGGGATATTTTCTAGGAAAGTGTCTCTGCATGAGTTTAATTACGCCGTTTACAATAAGGAGCTACTAGCAGTGGTGGAGGCGCTGACTTATTGGCATCACCACTTGCATGGTTATGCAACTATTCCACGTATGTACAGATCACTGTGCCTTGCTGTACTACCGCGCCACTCATGTCCTAACACCATGGAAGACCTGTTGGCATGGGACCCTTGCCCAATTTGCCTTTTCTTATGAATTCACCAAGGGCAAGGTAATGGTTTGGCGGATGTTTAAAGCCGCAACCCTGCTTCAAATCCTCATCTAAAGAAAGTAGAAGTCCATAACACACAGGTGATGATTCCTCCAAGTAAAATTGTTTCTCCACTTCCCTCACCCCCAGCCAACGGGCCAGTGCTTGCACCTCTGGAAAATGCGGAGGAATATAGTATTTTCAAAAAGGTTATCTTTTCTTAGCCATTATAAGCTGAATATACTGTGGTACTTGCGAAGAGCGCTTTGAATCAAGAAAATCTATCCAGAGGCTATTATGTGAAGGATAAGATGGTGTGGTTTCGGGGCACCTATGGGTGCCTGATGGACCACTGCTCCTGGAAATCATCTAGTCCCATTATGATAAAATCAATATGGTTATCCTGGGAAAGCAAAGACCTTGGAGTTAATACGACGCACCTACAATTGGAAGGGCTTTTCTGCTCATGTAGGACAATATTTTAAAGAGTGCCTGATCTGCAATTAAATGAAACCTAATCATCAACTGTTAGCGGGCTTGTTGGTACCAGTACAAAGCTGGTTGGGCCTTGGACCTCCATATTGGTGGATTTCATTGTGGTTTTACCCGTTTTTGATGGTTATGATGCCATCATGGTAGTGGTGGACCGCTTTACAAAGTTTGCCCACTTTATTCCTTGCAGAATGTTGGGCCACCAGGGAGGGATCACTGGCAGCGTGTTTATCTGAAGGCAGGGCTTTGAAGCTTGAAGCCTTGGATGAGACGTTCTTCATTAGAATAAAGTAAGGTAAAGTAAATAAGATATTCTGCTGAGAACTACTTTATTTAGAATAATTAAGCACTATTTATAGTGCTTCAAAATGTAAGGATAGGAATAGGGATTTTAAGGGTAGTTTCATGGGACCTGTAGGAAAGTCCCAATTCTAGGATAGGTGGGAATAGATAAAAGTGTGGATATAGATTAGATAACAATTTGGAAATGTAAATATTCCCCAAATTTGGCATGATTTAAGCAAAGATAAGATTTGCTATTCCAGATGAATTTAACTCAATTCTCAAAATTATTGGGCCATCTGCAAATTATGCCCTTCATATGGTTATATCGATTTTCCCCTTGGACAAGGCTTTCGCCTAATCCAGGGAGAATCCTGACAACGCCCTCCCCAAGCCTTGTCCTAGGGGAGTAAATTGTGACCAGAGTGTTAAAGTAAATGGAGGGCTCAAGCTTGGGAGTGTAATGAGCCTCAGGCATAATGCAACCAGGTTGGTGATAATTCCTGGTGTGGTTTAGGTTTTGAGCTGGACAATTCCTTCAGCTACGGCCCTCATAATAAATCTGGATCGTTTTTTGGGAAAGGTGGCTTCAAGCTCCTCGATCTTTAATCCGCTGCTAGCTGAGTAAGCTAGCCTTTCATAGTGGTCAGCTTCAAGCTGCTGTTTGGTTTCAAGGTAATTCATCTTGATGTCAGTTAACTCCAGCCTAAGCTGCGAGTTTTCAATTGTGAGTGTTTTGCTCAAGTTGGTCTTGTCCCAGATTTCTGATTGCAGGCTGACCAGTAGCCTTTGTTCCTGCATGATTTATAACTTGGAGGCCTTCAACTCCGCCTCCATATGTAATATCCATTCACACATCTCCTGCGCCATCTTGGCCAGGTGGCTTCAGCCTCTTCAGCCTCTTCAAACTTTTAGTTCATTTCGTTTGCCATTTGAACCTGGAATTTTGTGATCTCCTTATCTGCCAGCAGATCCAGGTAAGGCTCGGAAAAAGGTCATCAACAGTGGGTAGCATGGGTGAGCGACCCCACGAGCTTGGAAGGTGACCAGGTCATGGTAGGGTGTGGCCCCCGAAGGTTCTGATAGGGAGGCCTCTTCAAGCGATGCTGAACCACCATCTCAGGATTGGGGCGAGAAAACCTAACTTGCAACTGAAAGTGAGCCATGTGACAGAGTTTGAGAGGGAAATGCAAAGTGGGCCGAAAGGTTGGCATTAGTAGTGGAGGTAGTGTTGGCCAGTTTCTTGAGTTTCGCTTTTTCAGGACTCTCATTTTCGTTGGGATTGGCGCTATCCCAATTTGAGCATCGAACCAAGTAATCTAGAATTTTCGTTTTAGTAATATGCAGCTTGATTTTGGGAGGGGCGGCATCAAAGTCAGAAAGCAGTAGTGTTGCCAGAAAGGAGTCATTGAGCTTTGCTTTTTCTTGACCCTTGTTTTTGTTGGAATTAGCACTATCCCAATCTGAGAGTCAAAATGGGTGATATAGATTTTTTGTTTTAGTAACAGGTGGCCCAGTTTTGGGAGGGGCGCCGTCAAAGCTGGAAAGCGGTAGGATTGTCAGAAAGGAGTCATCAAGCTTATCCCAAATGGTGCGAAGGTAAGTCCCAGGTATTTTGTATGGCATTTGAATCATATAGTCACACCAATTGCTTTTAGGGCTTCCCAAAAATTCCTGCAGCTTGCTGCCTTCATCAAATTCAGAAGCTAGTTCTCAACTTGTTATCTCAACTTGATTGGTCCAATTGCTCAGATGATGCTCGTCCAAATTTATGTTTGGAACTTTTAACTCCAAACACTCAATAAAATTTGTTCTAATTTCTTTCACTGTATCAGAGTGGAAAATGACATAATTGCGGAGAATTATGTATTGGTCACCTAAATAAATATTATTTTTAGTATTAAAATTATTTTTGTTAAATTCTGAGCATTCCAATTTGTTTGATCTTCGCTCTTTGACTGGAGAATAAGCATCAATTTTCTCAGTTTTTATTATAGTGCTTCACTTTAGAGAGAAATCTAAAGAGTTTCTCCTCATTATGGGAAACCCATCCTATATGCCAGTAATCATTTCTCCAAGTAATATTTTCCCATGTGTCTCTTTGGTCAGTTTCCCAATATTCCTTACTATATTTTGCTTCCTGTATATAATAAAGTATTGCCTTTTTCAATCCCTTCACTTTATGATGTTGGCTATATTGCTCTTTGACATATGTTTCAATTATTTCAGGCATATACAATAAATTGAGTAAGGGCTTAAGTTGGCCTGGTGTTTTTAAACTTACAGGATCTTCTCTTCTAGGACACATAAAGCTCTTCTTGGTAAAATTACTTCCCACAGTTATTGCATCTTGGCCATTCCTTTGTAGGTATGCCAAAAGATCAGGGTCTGGGGTACCTACTGAGGATTGATAACTCTTATCATCCAAGGTTGAGGCTTACCTTAATGGTGCAAATCAGAAGCAACCTGGCAGAAAGCACCATTTTCATGGGCTGCCAGGGAGTAATCTCTGGCGGCGTTTTTATCTGAAGGCAGGGCTTTGAAGCTTGAAGCCTTGGATGAGACGTTCTTCATTAGAATAAAGTAAGATAAAGTAAATAAGATATTCTGCTGAGAACTACTTTATTTAGAATAATTAAGCACTATTTATAGTACTTCAAAATGTAAGGCTAGGAATAAGGATTTTAAGGGTAGTGTCATGGGACCTGTAGGAAAGTCCCAATTCTAGGATAAGTGGGAATAGATAAAAGTGTGGATAGAGACTAGATAATAATTTAGAAATGTAAATATCCCCAAAATTCGGCATAATTCTTGAAAAGCCTCAAATTTGCTATTCCAGATGAATCAAACTCAATTCTTAAAATTATTGGGCTATTTGAAAATTATGCCCTTCATATGATTTTAACAATTTTCCCCCGGACAAGGCTTTCAACTAATCCAGGGAGAATCCCAACACAGAACTACAATAACCGTTGCTTAGATGGCCAGGTTCTTCATCACACATGTGTTTGCGCTTCATGGGATTCCTCAAGAAATCATTAATGACTGGGGATCCCAGTTCACCTCTATCTTTTGGATAGAGTTAAGACTCTTCAGATTCGCCCCTGCCATTCAACTGTCTATCACACCCAATCAGATGGGCAGACTGAATGAGTGAACCAGTGCTTGGAACAGTTTCTGCGGTGTTACACCACCGCAGATCATTCAGATTGGATTTCTCACCTTCCCATGGCCCAGTTTAGCTATAACAATACTTTGCACTCTTCAATCAGTTGTTCCCCCTTTTTCTCCAACCATGGCTTTAACCCCGCCTTTAACATGGAGACCAGCTGTGGTTCCAAAGTTGAAGTGGTGGTGGACTTTGCTAAGACCACCAAGAAGGTCCACCAAGGGGTTTTCACAAGTTTGGAGGCGGCTATGCTAGTTTATAAGGAGAATGCTGATGGTAAGCGCCGAGTGGGTCCTGAGTACAAGGAAGGGGATCTCATGATGCTTGATGCTCATAACATCCCTATAATGCAGCCATGAAAAAAGCTGGGTCTAAAGAGGATTGGTCCTTACCGTGTTTCTTAGAAAGGTGGGTCATGCCTCATACCTGTTGGATCTTACCTCTGAATTTTATTTCTTCTCCATCTTTCATGAGAGCAAATTGATGTTGTTTGAGGGCCCCCACATGAGACTCCCAAGGCTTATCTCATGGATGGGGCGCCAGAATGGGAAGTAAAGGAAATAGTAGCCTCCCACTGGGTTAAAAGATGACTTGAGTACCTGGTATCCTGGAAGGGGTTTTATGCGGCTGAGAACAGTTGGGTGCCAGCACATGACTGTGTACGTGCCTAAGATCTGATCAAATCATTCCACAATCGTTTTCCTGAGGATGAAGGATCAAAGTCCAAGCCTTCCGTCACTGCTATGAAGTTGTCACCTACACATAAGAACTTCTCCTTAGTTAAAGCCCATGGAGAAGGGTGGAGCCCAAGAAGGAGGAGAGGGTAATTTCATGGTTGAACAACCTGATAATGGGAACCAACCCCAAGGATATGGCTGGGCGACAAGAGGCCCAGAAGGTGAACTTCAGGCTCTTCCTAACCTTAAGCACACATTAGACTAACGCTGGGTACAAGCCGAATATGCCCAGGTTAATAATAATGAGGTGCAAACCAACCAGCCCCTTGTGTCAGCCCAGTCATTAAAACAGATGATCTATGTAACAAACAAAGACAGTTTAAATCAGTTTTTTGTAAACGGGTTTCAAAACCCATATGAGTTATGGAATTATGAGTTCAGGTAGAATACAGCTTCAATTGATCAATCAAGTGAAGGCAGTTTTGGTATATTCTACCAAATCAGATGGGAACATTTGCCATTAGAGCATCAAGGCTTGGGCCCACTTCCGTAGACCCATAATTACCCTGACTTAAATTAAATATGCTTTCATGACCAACACTCATTGTTGGTCGACTTTTCCCAATAAACTTTACCCATTATACCATTTTATTAAATGATATTTTGAGCAATCCTGTGCGTGGACCCCTTTGAGGAGATCTCACGCTACATTAACCATTCCATTTTATATATGATGAGATTATCACCTAGTGCACTGTTGGTTTTCCCAGGTACCCTCCAACCTGGGACGTTTACCCCTTCCCTCCTTGAGCACCACGTCGCTTTTGGTTGGCTATATCTCGCACTTCTTTGCTTTAGCTATTATTGATCCAGCACCCACTGCTAGGCTCTAATAGCTTTAAAACTAACGGCTAGTTTTATTGAGTTGGCTCTGTGCACCGTGCACCACCACGCTGGAAACAGGAGAGTTATAGACACTCTCCTTACAGAAACACCACTGTGCAACTCTAGAATGCTTACAAAATGACGTCTTGCCCAGATACCCGTCATACTGGTTCACTAAGCTATTGGAAACCCAGTTAGCTCTTCCTCTATACCCTGGATGAATGCCTCCAATTGGTCAAGAAACTGGCAAAACACGAAAACTCCCATATCGCAGCTTGATCTGCCCTCCTGACCCTAACACAAGGGAATTTGTTAGTCATTGATACGCCTGTGTTTACTGCCCATTGGCTAAGGCAGCCAAAGTCACCTCATCCCATATTGCATATATTTTCCGCCAGAATTCATCACCCTGACATCAATACTGCTATGGCTGCCACTCACGTGAGTGCAACCCTCAATGAGGAAGTCTCAGTTGGTACCCAGGTGTTGGGACAACTGGCGTTAGATTAGGAGAAATCCCGCCCCATGTCAAAACAAGAGAGGTTCTTTTGCCACCGCTTAAGTTTGAGCCTGTCTCTAGCTCCTCGCTGGAGCCCTCTCAAGGATTACATTTCATCTCTGCCAATGGGGTGTGTTAAAACTTTAGGAGAATGATACTCGACTTTCTCTTATGGAATGAGTACCACTAGTAAAATCAGGATTTAATTCCTTATTCTGTATAATAACTCGCTTTGAATCCCTTTGTTCAACTTGCACAGGTTTCTTATATGTGCATTGTTTGATTTGATAATAATATAGAATGTGCATTAGTAGTATGAAGGCTGTTATTTTAGTTTAGCTGATAGCTTAAATATTGATTAGTTTAACGCCAACCTAGTGCTTGTTTTATTATCTTCTTTTTGAAATATTAGAATTTCCTCCTATTTTGTTTGTAAGAGCTTAACCTAGGGTAAGGTTCAGAGGATTTTCTTACTTCTCATCTTACTGAGTTCACAGAGATTAACAATAATTTAGACAAAAGATCTTCTTTGTTATTTCTCTTAAACTCCGGGAGAAAAAGTCCACAATATAAGCTATAGATAATCTTATATTCAAAAAAATCTAATATATATCTGCTTTTATTATAAAAAGTTATAGACAATATAGGGAAATCAGTGCACAACTCTTTGGTTGGCACCCCAATTGGGAATGACAGCTGTTGCCAATGAATTAATCTCCAGGGTCATGTGAAACAATGATCTTCCTCACTGGTTATTTTTGGGTCCTCTTCCCTCCTCATTTGCGACCTCTTACGAGTGAAATAAGATCATAATCCAATATATTCACTAAACTCCCATAAAATTTACTCTTATATGGTAACAACTTTTTTTGAAGTTTTCAATTACACTAAAAATTGGCAGTATTCTCTCAAAGCTACTTAGGTGGATTCTCAAAAAAATTACAAATAATAGTAAAAAAAAGGCTTTAAATAGACCCAACCTTTTTTAATGAAGGGATTAAATATTTATACGCTTTGAAGTAATTCAGGTTTTATATGATCTTTTCAATTGTTGAACGATCAATTCTTCTGGTATCACCTGTTTGGGATAAACATTTTCATTCTTATTAAGGTTGATAAGAGTAGTTTCAATGTATCCTCCTCCAATATTATTGGGGAATATTTGAGGTAAAAGTTTCAGGAACAGAAGAATTTGGTGAAATCCTGATACTTCCCCTTCAAGATTCAAATGTGGAGGGGGATGGATTCTCAAAAATCTAGGTGTGATACAATTTACAACTATACCCGTATTTACATGGAAAATTGAATACTCTAGCTTTTTTTGGAATATAAATCATTGAGGACTAGACAATTAGATCCCAACTCCTTGGTTCTCCCACCAGGTCTGGAGTGATAAATACATATCATAATCTCCAATTTGATATTCAGGTAAAACATGTTTTTTGATTACTTTTTTGATTCTACTTCTTGATGGTAACTTCAATTGAATCCATGGCTTGAGCTTTCAAGTGAATGATCTCATCCGCCAGATTTCTCATAACTAAATCAGAGTTTACTGGTATACTTTCTTGAAGTTTTGCTTGAATGCTTGAAAAAACTGAGTAATCTCGGCCACAAATACATTAGAAGGTGACATCTCGATAATTTAATGATAACTTATTAGGTAAGCAAACAAAACACTAGGTAAATAAATTTTCCACCAAGCTTGGTCTGTTGAATCCATCTATCTTAAAATAGAAACTAAAGTTCCATTGACTCGCTCAATGGCACCATTTGTTGATGGATGGTAAGGAATGACAAACCTTTGGGCAGTATTAATTAACTTTGACAACTCTTGTAAAAGTTGAGAAGTAAAGTTTATTCCATTATCTGACATAAGTACTTTGGGGCACCCATGTTGAGTGATGGTTTGACGGTAGAGGAATAAGTCAGTAGCTTTAGCAGAGGGAGTAGAAATTGATATGGCCTCGACCCAATTGGTTAAGTGGTCAAGAGCCGTGATAATGTACTGGTGTCCATGCAACCCTTGAAAAAAAGTCCTACAACATCAATAATTACCACTTCAAATGCCTTCGTTGGTGAAATTATTTGATGCTATAAATAGGGTTGGTTGTGCCTTGACTTTTACAGATGAGACACGAGTTAAGTGTCTCTCTAATGGGCTCAGTCATATTATTTAAATAGCATAGGGTTTTTAACCACACTTGGGTTTTCCTAAACCACAATGACCTAATTGTTCAGGTCCTTCCATGATAGTGTTATATATTGCATTTGGGTGCAAAAAGGTAACCACTTGGATTTGACCTTATTATATAAAGATCCTTCTCTAATAATAGTATCTTTGTAATAGTTCTGAGGAAGGTATGATCTTCTTCAAATTTTTCAATCCCACAAATCTGGCCGTCCAATTAAATTTTATAGTCGTTCCCCCTTTCCAGAATCCAAAGGCATTATAGGTAATTGGGATAGGCGTCAGCATTTTGATGTTGAGTTCCTGAGCAATGTACAATTAAAAAATCGTAATTCTGCAGTCTCAGGGCCCAACGTGCCAACCTTCCATCAGGATCCTTCATATTTTGCAACCATCATAAAGAATATTGGTCGGTAACAACAGTAAAATGGTTGTCATATAGGAAGGGTTGGAAGTGATTAATGGCTAATATTACAACTAACCATTCCCTCTCAGCTATGCTGTAATTTTGCTCAGCCTTGGATAATGTTTTGCTATAAAATGCTACAGGATGGTCAATCTGCTCTTCATCACACTAGGATAAAATAGCCCCAATAGCTACATTACTTGAACCATTTTCAGAATAAAAGGCTTATTCAATTTAGGATGGATCAAAACAGGTGCCTTATTTAGGGCAGTTTGGAGAGAAGTAAAAGACTGTTCCTGGGATGAAATCCACTCAGGTGGCACACCTTTTTGTAATAAATGGAATAAGGACTCTGCCATATCAGCAAACTTGAGTATAAATTGTTGATAGTACATGACTATACCAAGAAAGACTTATATGTCCTGAAAGGAGTTTATGATGTCAATTGTTTAATATCTCGGTTTTTATCTAAAAGTGGTTTAATTCTTTTAGCCAAAACCTGGTGACCTCTGGCTCCATTTCATTCTGAAAAAGGAATATTAGGATTTGAGCTTTAGTGAAGAATTCTGAATTCATCCAAAAACTTCTCTTAAATGATCCAAATGCTCAGTAATGTTTTTAAAAACACAGTAATATCATCAAAATATCAGAGCACAGGTCAGCTTTATTCCCATATCATACCATTCATAGCCCTTCAGAAAGTTGCTGGTGCGTTGCTCAACCCTTGTGGCATACAGGTTGGTTCAAATATGCCCTCACTAGATATTAGGGAACATTTAGCTCAGTCTTCTGGTGCTAATTTGATTTTCCAGTACCCTCTGGCCAAGTACTTTGCTAGAAAATAGGTTGAGCCAGATAACAACTGAAAAGAATCATTGATCCTTGGTAAAGGGTAGCTTTCTAAACGAGTAATTGCGTTTAACCTGCAATAATCAATAACAAACTGATGTGAGCCATCCTTCTTTTTCACCAATAACAGAGGTGAGGTTCAGGGACTATTGTAGGGTTTTAGTAATCTAGCCTATAGGAGTCAATGCAATTCACTGTGACCTATGCTTCCTTCACTTTTGACTTATAATAGGATTGGCATGAATAGGAAGGTGATCTCCAGTTTCAACGGTATGCATTACTCCTTTCATTTTACAAAATTATGTATATGCTTGGCAAATATGTCAGAGTATTCTTCCAATAATTGAAGTACTTTTTTCTCCTGTTCTATAGTATGTGTTTTCCAATAGCAGGTCCCACAGTAAGAATCTCCTGATTGGTTTCCAGCCCAAATTCTTGAAGACTTCCAAAAGTTTTAACGTCATAAATTCGAGATTGGTGCAATAGTTTGACATAGCTATCAGATTTTTTCAATATAGCATTTTTGGGTAATTGGTAAGGATTGTTAATAAAACAAGTTACAATCCAGAATATGCACAATATAATACCCCAGGACAAGGCAAGATTTCTTTAGAAGAAGGGTTTAAATGATTTGAACTTGTAATAAATGGCCCTTGAGAATAGAAAAATGTAAAAATGCGTTGGCAATAACCTGAGGTTTTGGCGTCATAATCAAAATCTTAGGGGAGAAAATAGGCATTCCTTCTTCTATGTCAGCCATCTTAGGGGTTAATTTCTACTTGAGGACCTTCAACATGATACTGAATGGAATAGGACCTCTTTGATCTCTCAAATAGACATACCTGACGTCTAGTATGTTGAGCATGTTCAGATAAAAGCAATGGAACCCTATACCCAAAAGGGATAGAGAAGAGTCAGTATAATCAATAATTATATCAAATTCCTGAAAATATTTAGTCCATAAGAGAAGTTCATAACTCAAGTTATCAAGGACAATTGCAAGCACCATAATAGTTACCTTCCCAATTTATAATGGAGTGACATAAAAATCTCCAATTGATTGAGTACTCTGAGGTTCAGCAGTGCCATATTTTTCATAATGTGAAATATCAAGCGTTAATTTAATCCACTTGATCAATTTTGATGAGACTACATTCACAGGAGATCCAGTGCTGATATTAGCTTTAGCATTAATTTGGTTCACTTGAAAATCAACATGGGTGATTATACTTCCAAACTGAGAGGGTAAAGTCATCAAGGAGGGCAAGGAATAGGAAGAATGTTCATCTTTATTATACTCTACAGGGTTTTAGATTTCCCTGCTGCATACTCACATCATTATCAAGATGGTAAATCTTATTGGTTTTTTTTCTTTTCATCAGATTCCTTTTATAACAACGGTCTTCTGTATGGAAGTATTGGTGACAATAAAAAAACTGAGTAGCTCTAGCATTTTCAGGCACTTAATATACTTTAGGACGACTGGGTTTTGGAGAGTCGTAGCTTTGGGGGTTTTCAGTAAATTGAGGAGGCAATTTCAACAAGGCCTCCTTTATGTCTAAGATACTTCTGGTTTCTTTGTGACTCTGATAGGGTAGACTAGCATATGTGTCCTAGAAGTAAAAGCAGACATAACGGCAGTAATAGCCTCTAAAATTAACTGGCCACATGCTTTCAAAGTCTGAGCCTCTTAATAATAATTGATGAGCAAAGTATTTAATAGTTTCATTTTAATGGGGTTGTATGCCCATGAAATCCTGTTTCTTAGAGGCTAAGGTTTGTTATTTCCAGATTCTTTTATCAATGCTTCCTTAACCTGGGACCAAAAAGAACAAGTTATCAATTAGGCACCATGATATCTTGGGCCAATAAAGTAAGTCAATTTGGTAAATAAATTATTTTCTGCTGGTCTGTAGCCTCACTCAGCGCCTTCTCATATAAGCAGAGGAAGGATATGATACTGTCTTCCCCAAGAGAGTACTTATCCTTGAATACAGGCTTAAAAATCATAGGAGCTTTGGCTGTCAAAACATGCACTCCAGGTTGTTCTAACCTTGAGTGGATACATAAGAGTTAGAGTTAGAAGCTTGGGAAGGATACTGAGGATAGGAATCACATTCTCAGTACAAATTTCAACAATTCAATAATAGAGATCTGAATGCCCCGCTTTTTTGACCAATCTGCAAAATAACTCTGAAAATTTTCACCGCTGCGCATGATATTTAAAATCTAGAGTTTCAATTTTATTTGAAGAATATCCCCTTTAGCTTCACAGGCCTGTAGCAGGATATCAGTATCCTTAGCCCATTTCCCATATTATTCATTTCTTCAGAAAAAGGATTGAAGTGATAACAGAGGATCAATAATTACCCCATCTGGCGTTAAATTACACTCCTTGGCAACGTTATTAAATTACTCATGAAAGTGGTCAATCATGATTAAGAGAGAGTCAGCTAGTTGAAAGGATCCTGAATGCCCATCCACACTAGGTGGTCCACGAGGTCCATCAGCGCCTGGTGTTCCACAAGGCCATTAAGCACCTGAGGGTCCACGAGGTCCATCAGTGCCAGGAGGTCCACATTGTCCTTTACCTCCAGGTGGCCCACGAGGTCTTTAACACCAGGAGGACCTTGTTCCCCAAAAGGACCCATAGTTCCTGAAGTCTTTTCTACTTCAACAACTCAGGATTGGATTCCAGAGTATGATTGATCCAGTTGGAAGAGGCGATTTTTCATTTCCTCTTCTATCAATTGATTATAATTGGAGATTCAAGAAAAGTATCACTCCAATTCACCTGCATTTTCCAGGCTTGCTTCAATAATTGTGAGTCAACAAAACCACATATCCCGTGATCAAGCTGATAAATTTGTTGTTGCACTTCATTAAGAAGATTGCTATTACTAATAATAGCTTCACGTTTATCCTTGCTAAACTTGGAGGCAGATTTTTAAAAAACAGAAACGTAATTATTCAAGGATTACTGTTTTAAAAGAAATTAAGAATCCCTTGATGATGCATTCCAACTACTTGTATTAGGTGGTATAAGGTAGTGTGTACAAATTGGTGTAAATATTGCTCTGTAACAATACCTGGCAATTGAGAGGTTTGAAATAAATCCTTCATCGTAGAGGGTACAACATTAGCCCAAGACTGAGTAGAATAGATTCCAGGAATTAGAACCCTTTTAAGCATCTGATAGATGATGTTTCTTAGAACCTCAGGCTGTATTTGTAAATTTGTAATAAAGTTTAAATTGTGACCATAAAATTCTAAGTTGGCACAAAATTCCAATGTAGCTGATATCCTTAGGATTTTAATTTTAGTGGAATGGACCCATTGTATAACACTGCCTTGCTCATGATATTGAGATTCTTCAAGCAAAAAATGAGAATCCATTGTAGTGTTTGATGTTTTCACTGGTGCTTAACTCAGAGTGGACCATGTAGTGAGTACCACTTTTGAAGTTTTCAATTACACTAAAAAATTGGCAGGTATTCTCTCAAAGTTACTTAGGTGGATTCTCCAAAAAATTAAAAATAATAGTAAAAATAAGAACGTAAATAGACCTAATCTTTATTAATGAAAGGATTAAATATTTATATGCTCTAAAGTAGTTCAGGTTTGTCAGATCTTCTTAATTGTTGAGCGATCAAATATTCTGATATCACCTGTTTGGGGTAAGCATGTTCATTATTATTAGGCTTGACAAGAGTAAATTCAATGAATTCCCCCTCAAATAATATTGGTGGAGTATTTGAGGTAAAAGTTTCAGGAACAGAAGAATTTGGTGAAATTCTGATAAACATGCTTAAGTAATGGGACTTTTACCCATAAATAGCAGATTGCATTCCAGGAAAGGAAAAATTAAAGTTACTATTAAGATAGACGGCATTATTCACAAGCAACATCTAAACCTCTTATTTGATTGGTAACTAAACCCATTAGACTCCTACAATTCAATTAAGTCATTAATAATTAAATCAACTCCTTAAATGCTTGTTTACTTTTGGGGAACATCCCACAATGAAACAATCATCAATGAAGAATTTTTAACCTGCAGATTAATAAATTTTCTCTGGAATATTTCTCCAAAAATTAGTTATCATGTAAGCTATTGATAACTTTAACATCCATTAGTGGGATGAATCCCCTAGTGGACTAGCAGATTAATTGTAATCAATGAAGCTGGGTAATGTGGAAAAAATTCTAGCACTTCCCACCCACATAACCAGACTACCCTATGATGAGATCTTCTGGGGGAATATGCTGCTTGTATTCTGGCTGAGTTCTTCAGCATGGTTATATTCAGAGTGCATCTGGTCCATCTCCATTCCCTGCTTGTTTCATATTGTCTTAATTCTTCTTCTTTGCATGTTCCCGTTCTATGTCCTCCTTGCTGCCACCTCTGCTGCGTGTGGTTCCCACAACCACTTGCTGTTCCAGCCTAGTTTAGTGCTCTTGCAACTAATTAATTTTGGAAAACATGTTTTTCAAGAATGGGGATAAATGACACCTCATTATTTAAAGCTAATTATGTAAGGCTTTTCAAATTCCCTGTTCCCTTTAATCTCCCAGGCTGAACTTTATTTCTTAAGGGACTACCCCCAGAGAATCCAGTTTCAACCCCTCCAGACTTCAGCCAATGTGTGTTTCATCTTTTTTTTAGTACTAGGTGGCCTGTGTGTTGCATCTTTGAGCGTCTCAGGGCTACTCATAATGGACCCATTCACCCTGAAAAGGTCCTACCAATAAGATAAGTGAACATCACCAGAAGCTTTTTGATAATAATAATTAAAAATCAGATATATATTTTTTTGCATTATTATATTATATATATATACTATATAAGATTTTTTAATCTTAGAATATTTTTATTTTATTTTATGTATATTCTGCAATGGGATTAAACCTACCATCAGGTTCAGTGGTCCATCTTTTCGTTTCCCCTACTCTGGTTCATTGGTTCATTTTTTGAACTTACCCGGTTATTGTGGTTCATGTCTATTTTAACTTAGCCACCTATCATGGTTCACGGGCCCACCTGGAACTTGACCAAAACTATGACTTGAACCATTTTTTAGGTTCATTGGTCCTTTTGGAACATTTCACTTATTTTTCCCCTAGATAAAATACTTGAGAAATTTTTTATGGAACTGATTCACTACACAACCATCCGCAATGTTCATAATTGTGTAGGCATTGGTTGCCATATTGTCAATCACTTCAAACACCCAGAGCACAAAGCATCCAGATTGTGTTTCCATCCAAAACCATGGGTGTCACAATAGGCTACCCTATCCCCCGCATGGTCTTCTTGTACCACTGGTCAGTTCTTGTCATCTTTCAATTTTGCTTTGATCCTCTTCCTTAATGTCATATCACTGCTTGCAATTGCAGTTCAATCATCATATTGGTCAGTTGGTTCAGATATTGATTGGTACTTCTCACTGCTGTCTCTACTTCAGAATACAAAATCAATGGCAAGGCTGCAATTAGTCCATAAAGTAATTTAAATGGCGTTTTTCCTGTCGCCATGTGATGACTTATATTATAGGCGAAGGTAACCAAACTCAGGTATTTTCCCAAGTGGAAGCTTTCCCTGCGAAAAAAACTCTTAGCATCACACAAAACTTTTTCTAACTCTTTCCACCATTCCATTCGTTTCTGATCTATATGGAACTGATATTACTCCTATATTCCCATTAATTAATTGAGCCTTGGGATAACATAAGAGGTAAAGTTGGTTCCATTATCACTCAAGCTTAATTGAGGGGATCCATGCCTGTAAACCTTTTGATCTAAAATGAACTTTACTGTATTCAAGGCATCCACTCCTCTAAGGGATTTGATTTTGACTCATCTAGTTAGATGTTTTATGGGCACTATGATATATTTCGCGCCTCCTTTACTGATACTCAGGGGTCCCATCACATCCATTGAAAGTTTGTGCCATGAAAATCCAGGGAGAACTATCCTGTATCCTGTTACACTCTTATGAGTCTTGTGAGTTAAAATTCCATGAAACAGGCCAGATAATTGGTTAAATAATAACTGATCAATTCCTAGTAAAACTGGCGAATGTGGTCCATGGTCTTCCTTAGCCACCATGGCTGACAAATTTGTGCACAGCTCAGATGATTTCAGCTCTTTCTTATGGCTTTGGTAATAACATCGTTTTCCTTCAATCTTCTAATATAGTTTTTATTTCTTATCTCATTGGTATTCATTGGTTTCTTGAGTGCACCTCAAATTCTCAGGGTTCATCCCAGATATTGCCCTCAACCATTTTTTGGAATAATTCATCCGCTTGATGATAGACAATATGGTCAGCAGGCAATCTTGTTAGTCTGTCAACGTTCTGATGCGCTACTCCAGCTTGGTATAATATATTGAAATCATAGGGTTGTAATTTTAATGCTCATAAGGCCAGTCGTCCTTCTGGTTTCCTTAAGTTATGAAGCCAGTGTAAGGACGAGTGGTCTATCACTACTTTAAAGTGCGTGATATGGATATACACTCAGAATGCTTGCATGCATAGATCACCATGAGGCATTCACACTCCGTTATGGTATATTTCCTTCCGCTTGCATAAGTGTTTGGCTCTCATAGGCCACCAGATGTTCAACCCCAGCTTCAGCCACTTGCCTCATTCATCTCCAATTGCCATCAACTATGCATCGGTTTGGATGATAAATTCCCAAATTAAAAAATGCTACTTCAAGACAGGATTAATCATCAGGTATCAGCATAATTCTTCAAATGACTTTTGGGCTTCTTTGTTCCATACAAATCTTTTTTGGTCCATTAATAAATGGATTAAAGGATCCGCAATTTTTGTGAATCCTTTATAAATTGGTGATAGTAGTCGACCATCCCAAGAAAGACTTGGATATCCTAAAAAGCTCTTTGGGACCAACATCCATTTAATTGTCATAATCTTTTTCTGATGGGGTTGAAGCCCTCTGGAGTTGATATTAAACCCCAAGTATCCAATTTCCTTTTTAAAGAAATAGAATTTCTTCAGCTTAATCTTTAAATTCGTCTTTGCTTGGTGTTTGAAAACTACTGTTAAGTGCTCCAAATGGTCCATGAAGGTCCTTCTGAGTATGTTTATATTGTCAAGATATACCAAGATGCAGGATAGATTCAGATCGCTAAAAATAGAGTACTAAGCTCATTGGAAGGTGGCTTGATCATTACATAATCCCTGGGGCATTCAGGTTGGCTGATAGAATCCCTTGAGGTAATGATTACACATTTTTCTTGGTACTCTTTTGGCAAATCGATTTGCTTATACCCCAAAATTAAATCCATTGCTGAAAAGTATTTGGCATTCTCTATGTGATTGAGCACGTAATCAAACCTCAGCAGTGGGTATGAATCTTTCTTTAAAGATTTTGTTCAGTTGGCAATAACTGATCACCACTTGATTTAATCCGTCCTACTTTTTTACTATAAGGATTTAATTCGCCCATAGACTCAATGACCAGAAGAGGAGCCCATGCTTAAAAAGCTTGCAGGTTTCTTCGCTGATCACAGCTTTGCAGCTATAAATCTTCAATTGGGTCTCACCCATATTGGCAAATATTACCCTGTGTTGACCTTGTGGATTACGCTCTTTATGCATCCCAGGTCATAGTTGTATTGGGCTATTAACTTCCAGTACTTCTCAAATAGTTAGAGACTTCTTCCTGCTGCTGTTTGGTTAATTCAGCCAGCTGCTCTCAATCTATTAAGACATTTACACTTTTGGCAGTTTCCACCAGTAATCTCATTTTTGGTAATATTCCAAAATCATAGAATTTGCTGATCTCTGCCATCAGGATTAAATGGAGAAATGCAATAACTTGATTTTTCGTGACCTTCACCAGTTTATTACCAAATTAGTCAGTAGTGCGTTGATTTCTCCGTGTCCCAGCATTATTATCCCCAAAGCAACGCATGGTTCAATTCTTGATTTATTCCATGGGCCAACGACCTCTCCATATACTTGCTTTGGAATCATGAACGTTAACCCTGTGTTAACGATTAATGCATTCCAGGCAGCAGAGTTTTTGTCTTCTTCGTTCTCAAGGGGATCCAACACATTTTCAGGATTTCCTTAAGCATTTCTCTCCGTTTTTTCTCAACCAAATTGTATTGGATGGGAATGATGCTATCTTTGAAAATTAAAAAGTAATTGAGTTGGGTCAACCTTGGGACAAATATACATCACCAGGATTTCTTTTATAGCCAGTAAAGGTTTTAACAAGAGTTGAACAAAACCTGCACTAGAGTGGAAGCAACTATCGTTGTAAAAATTTACAGAATTGTTTTTCTTAGCGTCAACTCTCATTCCCGCTGATATAGTAGAGGCCGGGTCTTCCCCAAAATGGTCAGGGTATCCTCCTCAAAATTACATTTACTCCAGATTTTCCCAAGAACTCCATCCTGTTTGGGATATTAAAATTCTGGTTTGCCAACACAATGGCTGGAGCTGATAACACTAGTGAACAAAACTAGAGTGGCAACACGCTGTAAGCTTCACATAATATTGTATCTCTTGTCCTAATGTTCCATATTCCTTCTGGTGTTCTAGGTCCATCAAAATCTTTGAGTTTTAAAAAGCCCCAAGGGGCTCCTAGTGCAGGCAGTTTTGCGGGATGAAGGCCTGGGGTACTGCCCCCCACCACACTAAGGCTGCGCAAACCTAAGCACTACAAAATGTGGGCCTAGCAGTTAATGGGTTTAGCTCACAATACCCCTAAACTGACATATTACCGTCCTGTTTAAGTGCTTAACAGCTCGTCTGCACCAGCCAGGACAGGCGATATGCCTCTCATCCCCCTTGTGGGAGACAAGACCCAATGACCCCCATGTTTAAGGCCCTTGAGGGTGGAGAAGCCTAAGACCTCCCCTTTATCACCTAATTTTTTAGCTGAGTAATGCTCTCTGCCCTCTTTTTTAGTCCAGGGAGCCTTAGAGTCCTTTTGGATCTGCATTAATTTCCTTGAATGATCTGTTTTACTACCAGCTGGCTCATGCTGAACAAATTAGAATCTATCCAAGCTTTATGAAGCTTTGCAAACCGCGGCATTTATTATAGGCAGGTGCATTAAAGCGCAGCCAACCAGGATTACCCCTCCCTTGTCCTGAGGTCTGCACCTGCGCAACCCCAGCTTGTGTGGAGGCCTTTTGACAGGCGTCATGCCAACTCATACCCCTTTTCTGTTCATATTCTTCCCTCAGGGAGTAGTAGACACCTGCAAGAACAGGTTGGTGCAGTCATCACTACCATTCCGCGCTTCTTTCAGGCCACTTCAGGACCCAATTAACATGCCTCTCTGGGTTCTGGTGTTAGCTACTCACCCATGTTTCCACGGGCTTTCCCCAGTTGTGCCACAAGGAGGCCCCAGTGTACCCTAACTAGATCACCTCCAGCGAAGTCTTGATTTGTTTCACTAGTTGAGTCAAAAAATATTTATGGGTACTCCACTGTCAATGATTGCCCTCACTCTCACTCACTTAACAATAATATGCATAGATGCACTCATTATATTGTAATAGTATGTTTACTGAGTGAATTGAAGTGTTATTTGCCATATTGAATGAACAAATTAGTTGCGCTGAAAGGTCTGAGAAGTGTTCCTTGATAACGCTAATGAAAAGGAAACGTTACCTCATCTGATATCGTCTTGTGTAACTCCTCCTGGTTCTCAGAAGATTTTATCTTGTCCACTAGCTGACAAGAATACGGTTGAGCCACTTCTCCATAATTTTGAGACTAATACCCTTCATTTTGGCTAGCATGATAGCATTTACGTCCATATTGACATCCTAATATAATGGATTGGTTGCTTCATTGTCTACAAAGAGATCAGAGATATCTGTGCCATCGTTTATAAAATTGAGAGAAACAGGTTTAACTGCGGTGCCAGATTGTTCTACTCTATATTGCGGGTCATTTTCCCAACTCCTGAAAAAATTTCTCTTTTTCCCTAGACTAAAGTGACCTGCTCCTTGGGCTTCTTTCTCCAACATTGGGCGGCTACTGTCCAGATTTACCACTCTGGTGTCAGCGATTAGCATATTGTCTGCTTTATTCTATACTTTAGGCTTACCCTCAACATAATTTGGTTCACTTGCTCTTTATCTGATTTTAAAAACTTTCAAGGTGTTTTGAGCTCTAGTCTGTATCACATTAAAAACTCTATTTGGGGCTTTGAAAGTGGCTCCTAACATCTTTAAATGACTTATGATTGAGATGTGGTCATTTGTGTATCAACGCTGAAGTTATAGTTCTGTGTAATAACATTAGTGCTGTAACGCCACTTGCATCATTATTCTGGTGTCAAAATCTTTTAGCACGTTTGCACCAGCAAGGATCTGCGATTACTGGTAAAATCATTCCATAAAAGCTGCTTGGGCATTGTCTTTGCAGAAATGAATCCACATAAATTTTTGCTTGTGGTAAGACATCTGAATGTGACTTCCAAATTCTAGCATGATGGCTTCTTTGTACTCTTGGTAAGACCAGTTTTCCCCATTTAAATGGGTTACACTAATGTTGCAATACTGATATGACTGGACAATAAGGCCTAAGTTGGTACAGCAGAATGGGTACAATTAACTTATTCTGATATGATTACAATTAATTGAGCGCCTTTTATGATGAGGCGATATTGGGTGACTGATAATATTAGAATTTTTCTAATTTAGGCGATAAAGTAAATTCATTAAATGATGTTTAAGAGATGTCAATGTGTGATGGATGTTGAGTGGATCGCCTAAAATTAAAACAATCATGAATTTAATAAATGATGAACTCTGCTGGAATGAAATAGATTCGGCGGAATGAATTACTAAGCAGAATGGTCAGTATTGACCAAAGTTGCTGAGTTATCAGCGAGATGAGATAAAGAAGAGGGAGATTGTTGATAGTTTAGAGGAAGTGGAACAGCAAGGACCCACTGTATTTATTATATTTAATAAAAGAGTGTCATCAGAGTAATTGCTCTATTTTATTAGAAGTTTATTACCTTGTTTTTAAGATGGCGATTTTCATATCATCAGTCCTATTTCTCAGTGGGCTGAACCCTGAACAAAACCCCTTTGTCATATCTCTGCGATACTGCTAAAATTATAACAGTGGTTTTTATTACAGGGGGCCCATTGATCATTACACAAACTAAATCTGCATTCTATGGCCATGAAGCATCAGGCTTGTATGGACAGGGGATCTTCACGACATACTACACCTAGTGAATATGTGGAACTCAAACTTGCCTTAGATGCTATGCTAGAAAGGCAATACATACTTCTTCAGGAAGATTCTAGTGATAAGTTGCTCCATTTGATTGTGATGGGAATATTCATGGGTTCTTTAAGCGCTTCAACTTTGCAACAGAAGGAGCCTTTGACAAGCAGAAAGCGAAACTGTTAATATCCACTTTGGGTGTTGGGAGTGCCGACCAAGTCACCTGTTATCTTCCAAACAGTTCCTTTTAATACCAAGAAGTGAAGGATACTGTATTGTAGTTGTTTAGGGGTACCACAAAGATGTCACAGCGGAAGGCTTAATTTTTGAGCATTGGGTTTCAGCGTAATTAGACTCTCACCATGTTTGCTGATTGATTCATGGTGGAAGCCTATTTGTTAATTGGGGCAGGGATTTTACCTGAATCCAAAATGTGCATTTTAATGACCTCCGCTATGAAGCCATACTGCGAGCTGTACAACGTCATGACCCCAATGTTGGATGAATATGTACCTTTTTAAGATTGTTCAGTTCTTTTAAATATATCAGCCAACTTTTCTCCATCCAATAATGAGCATAACCGGTCTGCTGCCATCATTGAACCATCTTATTTGGAGAAATTCGCCTGTCCAGTTCTGATTCAGATAAGTTACCCCATAAGCTAAACATTTGCCCCATACCTGCTTTCATTCTTGGTCTAACTGCTACCATAGGCCTAATTATGCTGACTGTCAGAAGTTATTATATCGCCCTGGTCCTGTTCATGCTGAGCACTTTCTGTATAACTTTCTGCACGAACTAACTTACAATATTCAAGGATGCAGGCCCTATGGGGTAAATTGTTTTTCAATGAGGTCACCCTGTGCACCTGGCACAAAATGCCCCAATCGATGGGTCCATTACATATAGCAGGATCAATGTGACCAGGGAAAGATCAGAGCGGAGTAGAGATGGGACTCTCTACCTCCGCTATTCCAAATTCAAACGTCCCACCTGAATATACTGAAGTATATGCATCGGAAACTCCCTAGTACAATGATACATTCCTATATTAGCAGCAGATGGGGTATTAAATGTAATGACTCAACCACATGCCAAGGACATGGCGGATGAAGTATCCCTAGGGCACCCAAAGCCATATGCACGTCAGATGTTTGAACAAAGTTCTTCAGAAAAATGGAACTGTCTTTAGGTGCGCTTTCCTTGAGAAGAGTAGAAGTCGCCTTCTCAGTGGACGCTAGTGTTAAAGGGTACCTTAAAGTCAGTGAAGGTATTATGAGCTTCTTTGAAAAAAGCGATCCTTTGAATGTCCATGTAGTAAACAGTCAACACTCATCCTACTTGGAGTATACTTACTGTGACATTGTTGGGGCAAAAGCCTGAGTTCGCACTATGATATGGGTTCTCCAGTTAACATAGTTTCCACTAAGTTGGTGGCAAAGTTGACATTAAACCCTGTTGTGGAACATCAAATTGTGTATGGGATTGCTGGAGCATAAAACACAGTCTCTGAGGGAGCTTACAGCGCGCTTCCCTTGCGGTTTGAATCATTTGTTATTGCAGCTCCAGAGGTAGTTTTAGAAAACAATAATTACGACCTGTTGATTCAAACACCTTTATATTTCACTATGGTGCTGTCATTAATATGATGAGGGAAACCCTCGAGAATTTGGGGCAACGATCCCAATTTATTTCACCTCTAGCAGAGTGCCAAAAGACTTGGTGCACATGTGACATATCAACCTTGCCTATAGTAATGGGGTGATTACAGTTTGTTACCATTGACTTAAGAGTAAGACCCAGGCCAGTCTGTATAATATATATGAATATTAAGGGCTACCACTAGGAGCTGATATACCTATATACATCCCCTCCAAACACCAAGTAATAATAGACACTGTTAGGGATTGAAGTGCCTGTTGGGCTTTATGGGGAGGACTTTGGGCTCTATCAGAAGTTGAAGCTTGAGCCCCATGTAGCCCCAGGTATTTTACTCCTGAGACATGGGGAAAATTAAGGTCTTGTTAGAAATTTTCCAGAATGAACCAATGTGAATCTGTCAACACCAGATAGTGGCATATTTACTTTTGATTTCAAGTGAGGAGGTCCTCCGGGTTCACAAGTTTGGGTCACTGGATGAATTTGGTCTGCCTTTCAAATTGCAGCTCAGCGTAATGATGGTGGTACCACGAAAAAGCTTAATGGGGTTGTCAGAAAATCAGAAAGATCATGTATTGCTTTATTTCACAAATATAAAAAGATCTTTGCTGTTGAAGACCATTAATTAGGTTTCATGAGGGGAGTTGTACATCGATTGGACTTGGATGATCATCCCTCCATCAGGTCTTGGTCAATCCGCCAATCTAGAGCAGCATAAGAAGTTGTCACTATGGAAATCAATAAACTGCTGGAGAAAGGAATGCTTGAATCATCAAAGAGCCCATGGGCTTCCCCATCCTAATTGTCAAAAAGAAGGATGGTATAAACTGGGTAATGATAGACTACTGTAAGCTCAATAGCATTATAAAAGGACTCATACCCCTTGCCGCATATTAATGATTTGCTTTGAACTGGTTGAAAGGAGCTCATTACTTTTCTATGATGGATTTGACATCTGGTGCTAAAATTTACGGGTTTTAATTGTTTACAGCTGAAAACCCCTTTATTGATTAACTGCACAGGTTTGGCGTGCAATTATCTGCGTTGTCTGATAATTATATGATCAATTGATAATAGTATGAAGACTATTATCCATAGCTGAATAAAGCACTAAAATTGTGTCCAACGCTTGACCAGTATTTCTCCTCAAAATACATAATATGTCCTCAATAGGGATTTGTTCCCTTATAACGCCTAACATGATCCACGCTCATATCTTCGTTTTTGGCTTCTTTCTATGACAAACAGTTAGCAATCCCTAATTCAGCTCAGCTTCTCTTCTCTGGATCCACGCTCAGATCCTTGCTCTTTATCCTAAAGAGTCCCCAATTAAAGCACACAGCAATAATTTCCTTGAAGAAGAATAGAACTAACAATGGATTCTGGTAAAGTATATCTTATATTGTAACTATTACTGGTAAAAGGCGTTTATTAAGTGAATTCTTAGGGGAATTAATAGCGGGAACTTGGTGTTCAACCCTCAGTTGACACCTTTTTTGATGAAATGGCATCCATTGCTGTTGAGTTTCATATCGTTATCTCATTCACGATGGTCTTCCCCAACCTGGATAGGATTCTGTTGTTGGACATCCTTGAGACCTAAAAAGGAAAGAGTTGGAAAACGTGTCCCTAATATTTACCTCTTGATACCAGCAAACCAACCATATTTGGCAAGCGACCTACTTTGGTAATGGGACTTGTTACCCCATTAAGGCAGGTAGTGAACCAACTGATCAAAAACGCTATTTGCAGGTGGCATCACTCACCTCACAACTTGATCCTTAAATTACCAATTGGTTAATAATGAAACCTTACCAATCCCAGTTGGTAAACCTGATAGTTAATCATTGATCAGCTATCAGATGCCCTATTTCGTCAGCAATTCTGCCCAATGAGATCTTAAGTATTCACCCAGATCGATCCCTGATGGATCCAAATTAGGTGAATTATCTAAAATCCCCTGAACATTGTTACCCCAAAATCAGGGTCAACCAATATACAATTCACTTTGCTATAGAGAATTGTCCCCTAGCGACCCCAGGTAATTTAGTCAGTTGATAATGTGGGCAAAAATCCTAACACATCCCCCCTCTTGCCTATATTTCCAATGAGAAAAGGATTGGGACAGGAGAACACCACTTTGGACACTCAGTTGAATAATTCTTTTGCTCAATCAGAGTACAGTCGATCAGTACTAATGCTTCTCAGAACAACCTTTGGAATGAGGCTCTATTCCTCTTCCTCCTTGCTAATGCCTACTCAGAGTGTGGTTCCAATAACCTTTTTTTATGCCAGGCTAATCAATTTACCCATGATGATATTAATCCTGGGATCTTGTTTCCCCCTGTCAGGGCATATGACCCACTGTCATATTCAGTATTCTTGGTCTGGCGTCCTCACTTTCCTAATTTTTCTCCTAGTCCTTGACAGAAAATTCTTGCTGTCAATGTTTGTTTCATGGCACAATTAAGAATGCTAATTTATATTCACCCTTGCTTTTGTTGTAACAACCTCTTGGCTCATATAATTCTTAATTTCTTTCTAAAGAGCTTATCCGATTAATTTTGAGAAAAAGTTTCTTCAAAATTAGAGCTTAATTGATTAAAGAGTGCATAATGCCAACTATCAGAAAAGTCTGACATCCCCCTTAATCCAGCTCATATGTCAGATTTGGAGCCTTGGGACACACAACTGCTTGATAGCATGTCTGATAAAAACCTTTGGCTTTTCCAGCTGATGAGTCAATCTGTGCGCCAGAACCTCTTCTATGGTCCTCCCAGGACTCATACTCCCAGTCAAATACCCATGGCCAGTTCTTCCTTATAATTACTGGAAATGGTATCCAATTCTGATAAAACCAGGTTAGCAATTGTCTCAAATGACTTGCGACCAATCCTTCCTCTATTGTTGATTTCCCAGTTAGACTTTGAAACTCTCCTGAATTTGGCTCCATTCACAGATTCTCATACCATCATCATCAAACTATCTGAAGCAATGCCACAACGCTCAATTTATTGTTCCACACCAGATTGTACTTGCTTCCAGAGTTCCTTTTCCAACTCAGTCAATATTACAAGCCAGCTGTTATGTTAACAAAACTATCCATCGGAAACAGTGAACATTTTGAACTCCCCTATACAGAATTGAGGGCACAATTAATGAGGCTTTGTCCATAGCTCTGAACTCCTCCAATCTTGAAAGCATCCTAGATTGAGACGTTGTAGCCTATGCTCTTCTCTTTACCAGCCAAGTTCTTCAAAATTAGGCCTCAAAGCTTCCAGCCTCTCCTGGCTCTCATTACTCATTCTGCTTTTGCTTTTAAGAAGCTCGTAGTCATCATCTTCAGGATGTTATTTGCTCACTATATGACTATCTCATTTATGATGCATCCTATTGGTATCTTCCACTGATGGCTTTAATAGGGGGCATGATTTGGCAACCCCCATCTAGCATCCCTTGCTTGATGCCAGCCCATATGTTCAATGTTCTTGAAAAAGCATATCAACAAGAACATAAGACTAATCTTCCAGCTCCAGTGCCATATCAGGATTACTCAGGGTTATTTTCCAACTGCCGCTTCTTGCTCTTTCGATTCCCTCCCTGATTTGGGGTATCACATTTGGCATATTATGACATTTTCATCTCTCTTCCCCTATTCACTTTCTCGCAGGGATCATCATCCGCTCAACAAAATTTGGTTTTGAGTAGGTCTAGCCCTTGTTAGCATCCAATCTCACATAGATTAATGATGGGTTGTTTACTCCTACTGCGATTCATCCTCTCTCCCAAGAGGTGACATAGGTGGAAGCATCCCTGAGTCAAGGATAACTCTTATAAAAAATTATAATATATTTTAATATGCATTTTTAATACTTTTTTAATATTTTTTACAAAATTATATATATATTTTTCTTCTTTTTTCTATGGGACTTGACCTTTTCTCAGTTTAACGTCAATCTTTTTTTATTACCTCAAACTGGTTCCTAGTTATGCTTATATTTGCCAGTTTTCTATGGTTCAGAGGTTTTACTTTTTATCAATTAATAATCTAGTTTGGTTCAGCAGTTCTTTTTTGGACTTACTTAAATCATTAGGACGTAAACAACTTAATGGTTCAGCAGTCCTTTGGGTTCTTGTAAATTGTGTAGCCAATGCGATGAGGAGTGGTCCATCACCACTTTGAAGTGCTTTCAATTGATATACACCCAAAAAAATTTACAGCGTAAATGACCGCAAGCAACTATGTTCAGTCACAGTGTAATTCCTCTCAGTGGCTGAGAGTGTCTAGCTCACATATGCCAATGGATGTTCATCCCCAAATTTATATACTTGGCTCAATATGGCGCCAATCGCCATCAATAAAGCATCAGTTTGTATTATAAATTCTTAAATTAAAAATGAGTATTTTAAAATCAGAGAATCTATTTAATACTGGCATAATTCATCGAAGGGTCTCTGGGCCTCTTCAATCCAAATGAATCCTTTTTTCAGATCCTTCAGCATATGGAAGAGGGCTCATCGATTCTTGCAAAATCCCAAAATGAAACTTCTATAGTATCTGATCATTCTAAGGAACACTTGGATATCTCAGAAACTCTTTAGTACAGCCATACACTTTATTGATTTGATCTTCTGGGCTTGCAGCTGCATTCCACTAAAGTTGATTACAAATCCCAGATATTCTAACTCTTTCTTGAGGAAGTGGCACTTCGTACGCTTTATCTTCAGGTTGGCCACAGATAGTCGCTTAAACACTTCCTCCAAGTGGTGAATATGGTCAGTAAATGTCCCACTAAACACATTTATATCATCCAATTACACCAGGTCGCATGACAACTTCAAGTTGTTCAAGATAGCATCCATAGACGTCTGAAACGTCGCAGGTGCATTGCACAGACCCTGAGGCATCCTCGCTGGTTGGTAAAATTCCTGTGCGGTGATAACCACACATTTCTCTTAGTTTTCTCCTGGAAAATCAATTTGCCAATATCCTGATATTAGATCCATCGTGGAGAAATACTTTACTTCTTCCAATATAGTTCATCATCAATTCTTGGTAATGGTATGAATCCTTCTTGTAAACTTGTTCAGCTTCCGATAATTGATCACCACTCAATTAGAGCCACCCTTCTTCTTTATGATAATGATAGGGCTCACCCAGGGACTCATTGATGGAACTAGAAGCACATGCTTCACTAGTTTGCTGATCACACTTCTTTTACCACTTCAGCTGCCTTCAACCATCAAATCAGCCTCCTTCTGAACAGCAAATTTTCCCCAGTATTGACCTTGTGGATAACATCTATTACATAACCCAAATCATGGTCGTCCTTGGCAAAAACTTCCTAGTACTTGTCAAATAACTTGAGCACCTCCTCCTGCTGTCTGTCTGTTAGATCAGCAAGTTGCTCTTGATTGACCAATAAATTTATTCTCTTGACAACTCATTCCAGCAATCTCATCTCATCATAGGTCTGAAAATCATGGACCAGTAAATATAAAATATAAAATTTTATATATCTTTTTGTATTTTTCTTTTGCAATTGGACTTTTAACCTACAAGTAGGTTCAGAGGTCCTTCTTTTATCTTCATACAAGCTGGTTCCTAGGTATACTCTGACCTACCAGTTCTCATAGTTCAAAACCTTATTCTCTTAAGATTTAACCAATTATTTGGTTCAGTGGTCCCTTCTTGACTTGACCAAAATCTTAGGACATAGTCATTTTAATGGTTCAGTAGCCCTCCAAGGAACATTGCAATTATTTTCTTTTATGTCCAATACTTCCATTTTTAGTATTGTCCTTCTTCACTATATGACCAGCAGTGCTGTTTATTCATGTATAAAACACTTTTCAGACATTTTCCCTTCCCAGCTACAAAATAAGAATGATGTGGGTCAAAATCGGCTGAAAAAGGAAAATTTTGGACATTTACAGTCCATGACTTTGATACAATCAATTTAAATTTTGCAAATGTTGGTCAAAAGACCCTGGCTGATTCTCAGTGGAACCCCACAAATTAGGGTAACACGATTTTCAGATACTCAACAGGAAATACAAATAAGATCAAGCAGTTGGATTACTCTGACCATGCAGTGGACCCTGAGATGTCCATCAGATGGTACTCCCCCAGATGAAACCAGGTCCATTTAAGCACTGATGCAGAGACCACCCCCTTTTATAGGAATGCAGGGGTCCCCAAGGTGCAAGAATTTTAATTAATGGGGATTGGCTAAGACAATTAAACTACCCCACGGGTACATATTGCCTACCAATAATTCCTCATCCATTCTTTAGCTAAATTGAAGCGAGTATTCTGAGCTTCATTAAGCTGAACTTGCATAATTCCTTATTTGAATGGTAATAAGACATCCCAAACTTACCAATGAATTCCCTTTTACCCAAGATACTATTTTAATAACTGAATGGTCAGATATCTAGAGGGTTGGTATTTCTCTTTTCCCCATGATGCTTGATGAAAAGCTTTAAAACCCTAACTTTCTAAGTTTAATTTTTTATTATATTAGTGGTATCAATCCCCTTATTGTTGGATTTCAGTAAATCAAGCACCAAGCGAGCATCTCCTGAGGCCAAATTCCAACAAGTGATGCTCACTACAGGTGACCCAGTATACCACCAAAATCCTGTTACAATACCAAGCATGACTACTACTCTGGAACCAAGACTAGCTGAATTAGAGAATCAACTAGCTAGTGCGTTGTCTCACATCATTAGGCTTGAGAAGCACTCTTTCCAAGGCACTTATGGGCCCTCCTCTTTTCATTTTTAAAACCTCTATTCCGAGACAAGTTACACCTGGTGAGGGCATTATCTCCGCCTTCCTTTATGTTTATGAATCTGCCATGGAAGGAGCGATTGACCATCAAAAAACAAGTACATCCTTCCTTGCCTGAATTGATGGCTCAGGATATCATGGTTTTTCAAATGGCCACTCTTACTGCCTGGAAGGAGGTCAAACAAGCGCTGATTGAAAAATTTGGCTCAAACCAGAGTTTTTAACATCAGAAACAGGTGTCAGACAATTGCCACATCAACTTTGAAAAAAGAATGTTTTTGTGAATAATAACCCTGAGATAACAAATCTGATCGGGCAATTACATGTCCAATATCATAACAATATTATTTCGGATAAAAATAATGACAATATCAGCCAAAAAACCCTGGCCAATTCTCAGTGGAACCCTCAAATTGGTGCATCACTTTGCCATCTACTTTATGAAATATTTATTATAAATCTAACAGTTGGATTATTCCTACCACATGGTATATTCTAGAACCCATTGCATGGTTCTCCCCCTTCCACAGCCAGTTCAAATGTAACACCTAAGCGTGGACCCCCCTTTTAAAGGCATGTCAGAGGTCCCCTCAAGGTTCAATTAATTTATCAGATGGTGTTTGGTTGAAGTACATTAAATCATTACCACATGGGCATGTTCTACTTAACAGTACAGTCCCATCATTCGTTTCACCTAAGTGACCCCTTTTTCTGAGCTCCAATAGGGTGATTTAACATATTACTTATTTTGGATGTTACCAGGCTATTCCACACGCCTAACCTTGTATTTCCCTTGACCCTCAATATATTTTAAATATGGGATGGTCTGATATCTAGAGGGTTCTTTTTTTCTTCCCATGCTTCCACTAATAAAATTAACCCCAAAATTTTATTTTATTAATGTTTTAACTTAAATTAATAAAACCATTATGGAAACCAGCGGCGGTTTAGCACAAGCGAGCACACAGCTAGCTGGTTCCTAAAAAAGTGGTGCTCAAAACTGGGGTCTACCCTGTAAAACATCAAAAATCGTCTAAAATGGAGGCTTTAACGTGAGTAACCCTCCAACTTTTCCTCTTTAACAAGAATCACGTTTAGTTACCTTAGAAAGTTCAACTAGCAAGCGCTCTATCCCGTCTCAAAGAGCTTGAGCAGCGCCCATTCAAACCCCTTTTTAAAGAGAATTATAAACCTGGTGAAGGGAGCATGCTTCCTTTTCGTATGTTTATAAAACTATCATGTATGGCGCAACGGATAAGCAAAAAGATCAATATATCCTTCTTTGATTAGGTCGCATAGCACAAGAGTGATAGTTCCTCACATGGCCTCTCTGTATACTTGGGCAGAGGTGAAGGAGGCTCTTTTGGCTGAATACGGATCAAAGTAGAGTTTATACAGGGATAAACAGGCCTTTATGAGCCTTAGCATATATGAGGGCGAACCAACCACTGCTTTTGCTGAGTGATATTACCTCGCTGCACAAAGGTTGGTTCGTCTAACATGCTAACCCTGAATGATGCTATTGCAGCCATGATAACAGGTTTAGCCTCTCAAACCTGTCTAGCCAGGAATATTATCTCAGTGAAACGCCAATTCAAAAACATCTGTGACATCAAAGAGGCTTTGTTAGATGTGGCCAGATTCCATTTATGTGCCACAGCAAATGAAGCTGTGTTGAAACCTTCAGCTCTAACCATTGAGGAGCTTCCGCCTGTTGAACAGTTGGGAGTGAGCCTACCTGTGCCTATCCTCCCTGTGACGCTGCTACCTTAGTGTAACTTAAAAAGGGTACCATGCACTCGTGTATTTTGAAGACCTGTAAAGTAGTTGATACCATGATCCCGCATAAGCACACCAAAGCCGCTGTCTTTCCCCTCCATATAAGCTGATATTTGCTCGCTCTAAGGGTAAACCTGTAATAATAAAGGGCTTTCTGAAAAGACAAATGATCAGAAGATAGCTACCCAACCTTATGTAGCCATACCCGCTACCTCAATTGCGGCCTTGCCAGTGGTTGAGAATACCCTTTGGGATGAATATGAGGGTGTTATGACGACGTTGGTTACTATATATTGGGAGCAACTGCGGAAGTAGAGGTTCCTGATCATTTAGATTCTGGAGGAGTAGATGGTACCATCATACCTGAGGAAACGTACCTCAGCCAAATTCTTGGGTGGCCAAAAGTTATTGACACTGCCAGTGATGGTAATCAATTCTTATCTGGCATGATTCTACCACTTCAGTGGGTCCATCCCATGAAAAGAATTTACGATAAATACCTTGACACTGCTCAAAAATTAACCTCTACCTTTCGGTTCAAATAGGTCTTAGCTTTGTCACCTAAATTTGTTGGAACACTCATTAAAGTTAAAGTGGTTATACAATAAGTCCGAATAATGGTCAGCTTGGACACTGGCTCCCCTATTAACGTGATCTCCACTAAGCTTATCAAGAAGATAAAGCTAGCGCCTGACTTGGAGTACATGCAATAATTTAGAACCACAGGCCGCGGTAATACCCGTGCTATTGGGGCAAACTCTTCCCTTTCCATTCTAATTGGGAAGCTTATCCTATCAGCCCCTGCTATGGCTTTGGACAACAACGCATATGATATGCTCATCGGCACTCAATTTATGATTTAGTATGAGGGAATAATCAATATGAAGCAAGGTTTCCTCTCATTTCTCAACTATGTTTTCCCTTTAATTTTATCCAATAAAAAATCCAGCAAGCATGAATACTATTGCCTGGTAGAATACCCCTTTTTAGCTATGACTTTAACTTATTCCACCTCTGGGCGCAACAAAAAGAAATTGCTCGATTTACTGGATGCTAGGGATGACATCTTTTTCTATGCTGCAGATGGGGTCTTAATCAAGCCTGGTGAACAACGAGTGGTTGACACTAAAACTACGCTCCAAATCCCTCACCACTGCTTTATGCATATCATAAATCTTGAGGGCTTTAACCCTTTGAGCCTTGGGTAATGCCTATGATACTAGACTCATCCTACCAGAGGCCTATTACCCTTCTGCTGAGAAACTTTACTGGAAAAGACATGGTCATATGAAAACACCAGGAGATTGGCAGAGGATTCGTAATTCCAGTAGAGGACATTGAACGTATCCACTCCGTTGGCTCTATAAAGGATTTGGGCTTGCCCATGTATAACCTTTTGTGTACCCTACACAATGTTCATATTTTGGATGAACTTACCCCAGACGAACAGGAAAAGTCCATACTTTGTTAGATTAATATAGCGACATATTTTCCAAATCAGAAAATGACTAAGGCCACATGAAAGGATGGTGTCACTCCATCAATGTGGGTAGTGCTCATCCTATTAGGTCTTAACCTTATCGCAAGTCTAAGGTAGAGGAACAGAAAATGAGGACGGAGCTCCAGCAGTTATTAGATGCGGGGTTACTCATTCCTTCACAAAGCTCTTGGTCTTCCCCTCTGTCTATTATAAAAATGAAAAACGGAGGTCTTCAGATAGTTATGGACTACCGCAAGTTAAATAACCTCACAAAAAATGATAGCTATCATATCCCCCACATTGATGACGCCCTGGCCCAACTCTTTGGCTCTAACTTCTTTTCCGCTATGGACTTGGTTAGCGTCCATTGGCAAATGGACCTTTCCCCTTGAGACCAAGAAAAGTGCTCTTATTTGTAGTGAGGGTCTCTTCCAACCACCCTGATTACCTCAAGGGCTGTGTAACACACCTGCATCTTTTCAGTGTGCGATGAACCACATTTTTCTGGACCTGAAGTTAACTTGTGTCATTGTATATCTTAATGACATCACAGTGTTCTCAAGAACCTTTAACAAACATTTTGATCACCTGAATGAGGTGTTTTCAACGGTTACATAAGCCAAATATTAAGTTGAAGTCCTCAAAGTGTACCTTCTTCCAAAGAAAATTGGATTTCCTTGGACACTCCATTTCCAAAGAAGGAATCCAACCCATGCAAGATAAGGTTGAAGCGATTTCAAAAATGCCTCCCCCTAAAGATCTATGGTATATTAAGGTATTTATAGGGATGATGGGGTATTACCATAAGTTTATCCCCAAGTTTTCTCAGCTCAACAAACCCCTCATTTGCCTATTGACTAGGAGCACCCCTTTCTATTAGGGTGCTAAACAGAAGGCCGCTTTTGAGACGTTAAAGCAAATTTCTAAAACAACGTCCTATCCTGAGACATCCCAGTTACAATAAAAACGTTTATTCTGTTTACTGACGCTTCAGACTATGCCATTGGTGCCATCTTAGCTCAATTAGATGAAAATGGTATAGATCATCCAGTATCCTATTTCAGTAAGATGCTGTCAAAAGAGGAACGCAATTATAATATAACTGAGAAGGAGTGCCTTGCTGTTCTGTTAGCTGTGAAGCACTGCCGCCATTTTTAAAATGGGACCACATTCATTGTGGTTATGGACCACGCTTCCCTAAAATGTTTACAGAACATAAAGGATCCTATTGGCTGGTTAGCTCATTAGACTCTAAAGCTCCAGCGTTATAACATGAAGATTGAGTACCGTGCTGGAACCCGTCACATGAATGTTGATGGGTTAACTCAGCTTCCAGTCCTTCATTTGGATGATAGTGAGGCAGAAAGGTTGTATGATCTTTTAATGTCTCCCAAGGATAGGGAGGATGAGGATGAGCCCATACAGAAAATGTTAGCCTGGCACTCATGCAACACTAAGGTGGAGAGTGGGAAATTATACAAGCAGTTGGGTGCAAAGTGATTACCTTACCTTCGGCCCTCAGAACGTGTGTCTGCTATCCTGGAAGCTCACTCCACCCTAGGTCATGGAGGAGCAAGGAAAACCTATGAGTGGATTAAGGATCGGCACTAGAGGTAAGGGATTGTGGAAACCATTGTTGAAGTCTTGGATGCCTGTCTCACATGTAAAAAAGCAATCCAGTTTCAAGACTAGATACCAATATCAACCAACTACCCTAAACAACCGTTCACACAATTAGCCTAGATGTAGTAGTCTCCTCCCTCAGATAACTGGTGGAAACATATTTATCCTAGTCAGCATTGGCCATTTTACCAAGTGGGTTAAAGCAGTGGCTCTTTCTGCACAAACAGCCAATGCCACCGCCTCCTTTTTACACCAATACATTTTCACTCGTCACAGCTGTCCCCAAGTACTACTCTGCGACAATGGTAAGAACTTTATTTCCAGAGTAGTCAAAATCCTGACAACTTCCATGGGAGCTCAACAACTTTTCTCGGCTCCATATATAATCCCTCCCCCAATGGGACCATGGAAAGAAAAAATGGAACCTTAGTTTCCATTTTACGAAATTTGGCCTCCTCTGATCCTCTTCACTGGGATCAATATCTACCCAGTGCTCTTATGTAATACTGAATTAAATATTACCAGATCTTAAAGGTGTCTCCCTTCCGTGTCCAGTATGGGCGGGAATCAGGAAAACCTGCCCTTTAAGCTAAGCATGTCTTCTTCAGTGGTGAGGAACTTGAAAAAGCCATGGGAAGGCTAGTTCACCATATCATTCAACTTCAATCTGAGGCTATGACGAACCTAGCTAAAACGGTCACTAAAGAGGGACAAGCTGCCAATGAGCTTCAGGATCCCCAGCCTTCATTTCAAGTGTCAAATATTGTCTTATATTACCATAATCACATCACTCCAAGAAGCAGAAAGATTGGATCAATTTGGGAAGGACCGTTCACTATCACTTACAAGAGAGGAAATTAGTACTCTATTAAATCCATAACTACATGTTTTACCATTAATTGGGTACATGGCCATTTCCTACAGCACTATTCTCACCTACCCAACATTCATGAGGGGGCGATGTCAGACAATTGCCACCTCTACTTTGGCAAAGGAATGTTTTGGGGAAGAATAACCCCAATTTAACAAATATGACCAGGCAATTACATGTCTGATCTCATAATAATATTAATTCAAATGAAAAAATGACAATATTGGACGAAAAACACTGGCCAATTCTTAGTGGAACCCCGCAAATCAGGGCAATACTTTTTTACCTACTAATTGGGCTATTAATTCTAAATCTAGCAGTCAGATTACTCCGACTACATGCCATATTCTGGGGCACTCATCACATGGTTCTCCTTCTGCCACAGCCAGTTCAAATTCAACACCTAAGCGTGGACCCCCCTTTTTATAGGCGTGGCATAGGTCCCCCAAAGTGCAATTATTTTACAGAAAGTGATTGGTTGAAGTAAATTAAATCATTGCCACATGGGTACGTTCTGCCTAACAATACCACCCCATCAGTTGTTTCACCTAAGTGACCCCAATTTCCTGAGCTCCAATAGGGTGATTTAACATATTACCTATACAGATGTTACTAAGCTAATCCATACGCCTAACCTTGTATTTTCCTTGACCCTCAATATAAATTAATTCCGGAATGGTCCAATATCGAGAGGGTTCATTTTTCACTTCCCACGCTTCAACTATAAAAATTCAAAACCAAATTTTTTTATCTTATTAGTGTTTTCAACTTAAATTATTAAAATCGTTGTTGAAACCAGCAGCGGTTTAGCACCAGCAAGCACACAACAAGCTGGTTTTCTTCAACAGGCCTTTATGTGCCTTAGGCTGCAAGATGGAGAATCAATCACTCATTTTTTGAGCAATCTTATAGCAAAGCTCAACTTCTGTTGCTGGCCAATCGCTCCCTCTAGATGATGCTATTGTTTCTATTGTGGCTATCTTGGCTTATTATACCCATCTATCCATGCATATTTCCACAGTTAAGCACACCTTCTAAACTGTATGGTATTTAAAGAGGCATTGCTAGCAGTTCTTGACCTTTATGTTTTAGACCTTCTGCAAAGAGCTCCAAAGCTGGAATCAGATCTGACCCCTTCAGCCTCTTATAAGGCTGTACTCCTATAGAACCCCGTTTCTTCAGAGCTGAAACGCCAAAATACTCCTCCATCATGTGTGGATAGCCAGAAAATAGTGGCAGTTATGGAGCAGCGCTCCCCTCCAACTTCAGTTTCATAAGCTCAGCCAGGGAGGTCAGTTCTTACCTTGCCTGGTCTCCCTCTTGCCAAGCGGTCTATTAAGGTGACTAAAGTATCACGCCCTCCTAAGCCGCTTCCTCAATCCTCCTCAGCCTCAACTCAGGCTGCCTCTAGTTCAAAACTGCCGTTATGGTGCAGCCCAAGCAAGTCACTTCTAAGGCAAAAGTTAAGGCCATTAAACTTCCAACGCCTCCCCAAAAGGTTGGTACAGCCACGATGTTCCCTTTAAAAGTCAAAAGGGTAGATGAGAGTGAAAAAGCCCTCACCTGTGAGGAGATTAAGCTGGTTTCTCCGCCCCCTCTTAATAACTCATTGAGATGCATTGACACTCCCTCTGATGATGAGTTTGAAGGGGGTGGTAAAGACGCAGGTTACTGTGTTTTGGGAGCTCCAATGGAAGTCAGGTTACGGATAGGTTGAGGCCTTAACGAATTAATATAGCCATAATACCATGACGAACTTATCTTCAACTGTTGTTGAGGTTTTCAGAGGGGATTGATACCGCTAGTGATGCTGACCAGCTTATTGGGACAGTGATCCGATCCATCCAGCAGGTTCATACCCTCCAATATATATAAGACAAGTACCCTGCAATAGCTCAACGCCTTGACTCACTCTCTGTTTGAAGGAGGTTCACGCCCTCCCCTCTACTTTTGGTAACACATTAATGAAATTAGAGATTGTCATCAATATGATGCGCATACTATCCATCCTTGATATGGGTGCTCCAGTGAGCGTGGTACAATCAAAGCTTACCAATAAAATTTAAACTGGCGCACAACCTGGACTATTCACAAGAGTTCAAAACTGCAGGGCCTAACAATACGCGAGCTATTGGAGTCTACTCTTTTTACCCATACAATTTTGGAAAGCTCCTATTGGCTGCTCCCGCTGTAGCATAAACCAATAATGCATATGACCTACTCAATGGCATGCAATTCATGATTGAGTATGTCAGAATTATTAATATGAAACAGGGACTTCTCTCCCTTCTAAGTTGTGAGGCTCCCCTAGTCTTTACAAACGATGAGCCTAAGAAGAAGGGATATACATGCGTAGTTGAGTATCCTTCTTCCACCCTCACCCTTACTTAACCACATTTGAAAAAAAAACACAAAAAAGCTGCCTGACTCTGGATATTTCAGAAGGCATATCATTGTATGTGTCAGAGGAGGTAGTAGTCAAAGCGGGTGAGTAAAAGGTGATAGACACCAAAATTACTATGCAAATCCCCCGCAACTGGCTTCTTCACATAAAAAGAGATGATGGAATAAGTCCTTTGGAACCTTGGGTATTGACAGGTATCCTAGAACATGACTACCAGCGACCCATTAATCTTCTGCTGGGGATTCTCACTAACAAGGACATGGTTGTAAAGAATCATCAGGAGATTGGAAAAGACCTGTTGCTACCCATTGAGGACATCCACCAACTCCATTATATTGAGTCTATGCTAGATATGGGACTACCCACTGACCAAATGAGATGCGCTTTGCCCAAAGTTCATATTTCTGATTCTCTAAATCCCACTGAACTTGATAAAGTTCATTCCTTACTGGAGCCATATATTGATATTTT